>JAFFST010045696.1:34066-44485 GCA_022414735.1 Noturus placidus | reverse complement strand
TACTCCCCTGTGGATTTAGCTGCCTGCTACCCGCGCTTGCGTCTGACTCTACTAAGGTACGTGACACTGTTCTGGCTACGTACATTCACCAGAGGCAACAGCGATCTCTGATACCACCTTCCGTGTGTCATTTTCTTCATAATGTCTCTATACACAGTTAATGAGAGCTTGTATATGATGGGATATCAATGAAACCATATATATATATATATAAATTGTGCAGAGGGAAAATGTCCCTGAGATGAAGGAGCAAGACACACACGTTCTGTCCACGGAGGAGCAGCAGAAATAAGTGTTTTGAACGTGGCGTGTGCACTTGACCCGGTGCGTGCATGCTGTTCAGAATGGTGGATCGGGATAAGACAAGCTCAGCTAAACTGGATTCATTTCAAGCCACAGCGAGCACGGTGAAGGGATTTGTTGATTTTGCTCTCTTCTGACAGTTTACAGCCTGCTGGATGTTGGAGAGAGATCAGGAGACGAGAGTTTTCTTTGACGTGGTAGACATCTGAAGGAGGAAAGCAGGAGGGTGGAGGAGGAGAGCTGAGGAGAAACACTAGCCAGATTGGAGCTGAGATTTTACAGTCACGAACTGCATTAACGACTGCAGGATGTGTGTTCAGGCTGATACCATAATGTCATGTGATCAGGGTTTAATGTCAGATTTCGCTAAAATTCACACCTCTATTACATCATAATAATCATAATAATAATAATAAAAATAAAACTATTAATAAGTACAATTACCACCATCCCTAAAAACAACAAATAAAGATAAATCTATCACCATCCAAAACAACAATTAATAATATCAAATAATAAAACTATTAATAATTCCTACTATCACCAATAACAAATAATAGTAATAATAATACATATATTACAATCCACAACAATAAACATCAAATACAAAAATATTACCGTATTTTCCGCACTATAGGGCGCACCTAAAAGCCTTAAATTTTCTCAAAAATCGGCCGTGCGCCTAATAATCCGGTGCGCCTTATGTGTGGACTGAGTTCCAAAATCTGTAAAAATGTTGTGCGACTTTGGTTGGTGTAACAACCGTATGCGCCTTATAACACGGCGCGCCTTATGTGTTGGTCAAGTACAGAAATAGACCCTGTAATTGAGACTGCGCCTTATAATCCGGTGCGCCTTATAGTAATAATAAATCAGGTTTATAATATTCACTGTTAACACAAGCAGGAAACTGTTAGATAGCCGAGACGTTCGATGATGTCATCGCGGGTTATTCCAGATTGATCATAAATGATATTAGACTTGTTTGTACCACTCAAAACCACTCTGAATTTTCAAACAGCCGGATCAGTTGCTTGGGGAATAACAGATTTCTTGTACTTGTTTGGGCCTCAGGATGCTACACTATCTATCTGTTCGAGAGCATTATATATTCATTATATATTCATGATTCTCAGAGACAAGTGACGAGATTTCCCTGCTCTTCCAGTAAGCTGCTGTTCAACATTTCTGCAGAGACTGGCCTACAACACAACTTACAACATTCCGCTAGATTTGTCTGATTTAGCCGTGTTCATCACACTTATTCTAAAATAATAAAAACCCGGTCCGAGACGATCCTAATCCGCGAAGGGAATAAATACAATAAAATCAGCGTATTTTGTTGATCAGAACCGGGAAGATCCATTTGTTTAGCAAAGGTAGCAATTATTCATTCGTCTCATCAAATTTCTTTTGTTTATGATATGATTTTAATCAATGACAGGCCGTTATTGCATGCTTTCTACCACAGCACTATTGAATTCTGGATCCTGATTGATCAAAAGGTGTTATCATTTATGGAAGGAGTCTCCACTGCCAGCACATAGTAATGAGGTCAGAGGTTAAGATGTAACTTTTCCCACATTTTCAGGACACTTTGCATTCATCTTTAACATCACATGCTGCAAGAGAGAGTAAAAGAGATGCTGGTGAGGGAACGACTGTTTATAACCACTGTGACAAGAGTGAGAACGGGAACTAACTTGTTTCACTGACATCCTAACTTTAATCCTAACCCCTAACCATAAACCCTTAACCTTAATCCTAACCCTTAACCATAAACCCCTAGCCTTAACCATAAACCCCTAACCTTAATCCTAACCCTTAATCATAAACCCCTAACCTTAATCCTAACCCTTAATCATAAACCCCTAACCTTAATCCTAACCCTTAACCATAAACCCCTAACCTTAATCCTAACCCCTAACCATAAACCCCTAACCTTAATCCTAACCCCTAACCATAAGCCCCTAACCTTAATCCTAACCCTTTACCATAAACCACTAACCTTAATCCTAACCCCTAACCATAAACCCCTAACCTTAATCCTAGCCCTTAACCATAAACCCCTAACCTTAACCCTAGCCCTTAACCATAAACCCCTAACCTTAATCCTAACCCCTAACCATAAACCCCTAACCTTAATCCTTACCATAAATTCCTAACCTTAACCCTAGCCCTTAACCATAAACCCCTAACCTAATGTAAATTACATGCTGACAGTTAGCAAAAGATTAGCCGTTGAATCGTTTAGCCCCTGCAGGAGAGTGTTGCGTCTATCTCTACACCCCAGCATATTAGTAGGATGTGATTTCCTTTATTTCCTCATTGTTGGAAATGAATCTGGCGTCAACGCATCGTTTCACTAGCCTATTACCACATCATGCTCTCGTAATAGAAGCGGAATATTGAAACGATGCCTAATTCATCCAGTATTTTATGACCCATCTTTCTAAATCTGCAAATTTCTACTTTTTTGTTTCAGTTCCCCCCAAAATATACGACATCTCATCGGACATCACGGTAAACGAAGGCGGCGACATTTCACTCTTCTGTTTAGCCAGCGGGAAACCAGAGCCGAAGATCACCTGGAGACACATCAGCCCATCAGGTGAGCTAGAAGGCCGTGTTCTTTTTCTTTATCTTCAGTGGAAGATGAGAAGGACCTGTGTCCACAGATTCCTGTCCTTGGCTGACAGGAGTGGACCCTGGTGTGGTCTTCTGCCTCAGGCCTCAGGGTTTGTCGTGTTGTGCGTTCTGAGATGCTTTTCTGCTCACCACGGTTCTACAGAGTGGTTATTTGAGTTACTGAAGCCTTCCTGTCAGCCCAAACCAGTCGTTCTGCTTGCAGAACCTCCGCTCGCTTGGTGTTTTCCGGTTTTTCACACCACTCTTGGTTGATGACTGATATGAACATTAACTGACTTTTGAAACTTCTTATGGGTCTCGTCAACCAAACACTCGTGACTTGCTGATCATGATTTCATGATTTCCATTTCCAGTGAAGACGCACTTGCCTCAGACAAGTCAATCCAGCTGTTTTAATACTGTTCACATGCGGGCGAAAGATCCTTGCATAATATTCCATTTACATTACATTACATGTATTCATTTAGCGGACGCTTTTATCCAAAGCGACTTACAAATGAGACACACTCACACACCAATGGTAGCAGAGCTGCATGCAAGGTGCTAGCTTGCCATCGGGGGCAACTTAGGGTTCAGTGTCTTGCCCAAGGACACTTCGGCATGGGATCACCCGGGCCGGGATTCGAACCACCAACCCTACGATTAGTGGATTAGTGGACAACCCGCTCTACCCACTGAGCTACAGCCGCCCTCCTTCCATAACAATTCCTTTTCAGACTTTGCAGTAGGCCGTAACCCGTAACTCCTAGCTTTATTATTCAGCTCATCATCATAACCAACGTAAGACTGGCGTTACCATTTATTTTACCAACCTCCAGCAGATTTTATTTATTTATTTGTTTGTTTGTTTGTCTATTTATTTATTTATTTATTTTAAAAGCTCTGCCATCGTCCGCTTATCATTTGTCACAGCAGAACTTCCAAAAAGAAAAAAAAAATATTATTTACTTTTCAGAAAAGCACTGAGTGACCTTGAGTGCTTATTTTTGACCTTCAGCTTAAGTTTGAAGCGAGAAAAGCTAACACGGAGGACAAAGTGACCGTGAAAGAAATGTGTCTTGTTAGTGAGCGAATATGATTCCCCTTGGGGATCAACAAAATACGTCTCTGTCTGTCTGTCTGTCTGTCTGTCTGTCTGTCTGCCTGTTTGCCAATTTCACTGCCATTGAATCCCACGTTTCTTTGAGAAACAAACAAATTAGTAAACCAACTACATCCTAAGACAAACGTAAAAGGCAAAGAAAAATTCGACGGGCGAATGAATGGGCGGACTTTATCAATCCCCGATGGAAACTTTGTGGAAAATCCCAGGAACTTACAACTGAAATACAACATTCGGAAGTAAGGTATTCTACCAAAGGCTTCACATAGATTGTATCAGCCAGATTATATCGTAATAGCTCGAAATGCCGCACACCAACTACATCTCTTACCAGATAACAACAACCCAAAGAGTTACACCTTTCTTTATTTCTGATAATAATACATCTACCGTATTTTCCGGTGTATAAGCCGCTCCTTTTTTCACACGCTTTGAACACTGCGGCTTAAACAACGGTGCGGCTAATTTATGGGTTTTTACGGGCTAACGAGCTTCATGCAGCCGAAACATTTAGCCTCGTCACATCGGACCAATGAAATTAGCGAACAGGTCACGGCGGACCAATGAAACTGTTCGAATTAAATCAAACGCACGCACACTGAATTCTTCAGATCGGTCATTTTGCGCTTCATGAACACACTCATCACGGAAAACACACGCACAAATGCATATGATGCAGCTTTCAAGTTAAAGGCGAGAAATCATTTACTAAAACTGGCCGCACGAGAAGAGGAACTTTCGCTCGAGTCTGCCAGTGGATCCTAACAGCGTGGAGCGGTGTCAAAAACATCTACTCTAACCAACGGGTTTCGAAAAGCTGGACCGCTGTGTGATGCAGAGCACAGCACGTGCTCAAGGGCGAATTTACCTCGAGACGTAAGTGACATTGAGCACGACAACGAAAGAGAGACTGAGGAAGTGTGCTGAAGTCATTCTGAGGCTGTTCAACTCCGACACTGAAGAAGACGACTAGTGGTTTTAATGCGCAGGAGGAAGATGACGATGGATCAATGACTATTCCTGATAGGCAACTGTATTTTTTTAATCAGCCGTGTTACATTTACATTTATTCATTTAGCAGACGCTTTTATCCAAAGCGACTTACAAATGAGACACACTCACACACCAATGGTAGCAGAGCTGCATGCAAGGTGCTAGCTTGCCATCGGGGGCAACTTAGGGTTCAGTGTCTTGCCCAAGGACACTTCGGCATGGGATCACCCGGGCCGGGATTCGAACCACCAACCCTACGATTAGTGGATTAGTGGATGACCCGCTCTACCGACTGAGACACAGCCGCCCACAGCCGCCCATGTTACCGGCACTGTTCGTAATAAAGCATTTAAAAGTTAAAAAGAATCTTTGTGTAACATCTTTCTGTGTAAATATCTCGTCTTACAACGTGGACATGCGGCTTATAGACAGGTGCGGCTTATATATGAACAAATAGTTGTTTCTTTTTAAATTTAGTGGATGCGCTCTATAGTCCGGAAAATACGGTACTCTAGAAAGCACGCTAGGCTAGTTAGTTAGCTAATAATAGCTAGGAATGGTCAGGGCCATGTGTGTGCGGAGTTTGCATGTTCTCCCCGTGTGTCGGGGGTTTCCTCTGGGTACTCCGGTTTCCTCCCCCAGTCCAAAGACATGCATGGTAGTCTGATGGGCGTGTCTAAAGTGTCCGTAGTGTATGAATGTGTGTGTGAGTGTGTATGTGATTGTGCCCAGCGATGGACTGGCACTCTGTCCAGGGTGTACCCCGCCTTGTGCCCATGCTCCCTGGGATAGACTCCAGGTTCCCCGTGACCCTGAAAAGGAGTAAGCGGTTGAAGATGGATGGATGGATGGTCAGAGTGACCTGTCGAGGGGAAAGAAAAAAAAAAGAGTGACCACACTCATAGTAAAATTCTAACCTTCCGATGCCAATTTATCCGTGTTGATTTACACTGTGGAGTTTTTAATCTCGGTCTCCAGAATTATGACATACCGCTGTGTTGCAATAAATATATAAAAATAAATAAATAAAGATATTAAAAGCCCCTAGAGTGTATTAAGCTCATCTCGACGTTTATGTCGCGTTGAGCCGTTGAAAAGACGTATGCACTTTAGCAGACTCGTGCGCAAATTGTCTGGCACAGCAGCAATTTTGAACGTTCCCTGGATTTTATGAAGATGCATGTTGCACTTCTCTGATAATTGAAGGCTTCACTTATCTTGTGCCTGTCATGTGCCTCCTCTCGCACCTTTCTGCTATTGAATTCCTCGCTTTATGATTCGGTGAGTCATAAAAGCTGCGTTTAGTGAAAGCAGGGTTCTTTTGCTGTACACACGCTGAGTGCATGCTCAGATTCAGTGTGAATTTTAAATAAATAAATAAATAAATAAAATAAAAACATGATCAAAATGAGAAGTTGACGTATTATCCAGTGAAAACGTTTTATCCACACAGTGACGCACGTGCTGCGCATGCTGAAGCTGCTACAGGGGAAGCTCGGGTACGCCAGAAATATATATAATTGTTTAATGATTAAAGATGATTTAAATGTTTTTTTTATGTTAAGTTCAGAATGTAATGACATTTATTAAAACGCACGATTAGAACGGGATAGGCTCCAGGTTCCCCCGTGACCCTGAAAAGGAGTAAGCGGTTGAAGATGGATGGATGGATGGATGGATGGATGGATGGACGATTAGAACGCTTACAGGATGAAAACTATATCTTATTGCGTTATATTTTCTCACGTTATGATGAAATATTTGATGTACAGCACACTCCTCACGTTTCTTTTTAAGTCAGAATTGGTCACACAATAAAACATTAAGAATACAAACAAAAAAGTATAAAAACTAGCCGTGCATTGATACTCGTATCAGGTGTCGGTCGAATCCCGTGCTCATGGCGAAACATAACGTGTCATAGTGAAAGTGTAGTATGTCATTCGGTACGTTTACACGGACAACGATGATCCGATATGAACCCGATTAAGACGATCCTCTGATTAAGAAACTAGCATGTAAACAGATTATTGATGATCTTAATCTGATTAAAGTCGTACTCGAAGTAAACACAAGTGGAATTAAGACGTATTCCTGTTTTAGTCGCGTTATAGACGTGTGTTTATTACAGACACGTACACACCTAAATCACACTATTAACGTCGCGGGAGAGTTTTCACCGCATTGTGCGACAGGACACGATCACACACGGCAGCGCTCAACCGTTTGACGGCAAACAAGAGAACACGGCTGCATCCCAAACCGTGTACGTACCTCCTGTACAGTCTGAGAAATACATGTGTATATAGTAGATAAGTACGCGGTTTGGGACGCAGCCCACGGCTTCAAGCACGTATAGCACGACAAATAATTAACCGCACTTTAACCTTGCGTAAAATAAAAACACCCGTAACTGTATACATTTAGCAGACGCTTTTATCCAAAGCGACTTACAAATGAGACACACTCACACACCAATGGTAGCAGAGCTGCATGCAAGGTGCTAGCTTGCCATCGGGGGCAACTTAGGGTTCAGTGTCTTGCCCAAGGACACTTCGGCATGGGATCACCCGGGCCGGGATTCGAACCACCAACCCTACGATTAGTGGATTAGTGGACAACCCGCTCTACCCACTGAGCCTCAGCCACCCTTATACGGGTCCATAACGAAGACCAACTGTACATCGATGCGTGAAATTCTGGAGGGAACATCGGACGGCGTAGCGCGGTGACGTAATGACGTGTGACGTTAATTCATCTACGTTCTATAACACGGAAACCAGGAACATGAAAGGAATCTTCTAAAAGCGACTCATGTAAACACCTTAATCAGAATATCGTCTTATTCAGAATAAGGTCAATAATTAGATTACCGCTGTCCGTGTAAACGTAGTCTCTGTGAAGCCATAGTGTAACATACTCTACCATCATGTGTGATGGTAAAAAGCAAAGTGTCATAATATTGGCATAAGGTGTCATGAGTGTGCCAGTCTTCCTGTGGAAGTAGAAAATGACTGCCTCGTCATTATTCAAATGCATGTCATGTTAAATCATTTCGCCTCACACCTCCAGGGTCCGGGGTTCGAGTCCCGCCAGGGCCATGTGTGGGCTGAGTTTGCATGTTCTCCCCGTGTGTCGGGGTTTTCCTCCGGGTACTCCGGTTTCCTCCGCCAGTCCAAAGACATGCATGTTAGGCTGATTGGCGTGTCTAAAGTGTCCGTGATGCTGTCCTGTGATGGACTGGCACTCTCTCCAGGGTGTACCCCGCCTTGTGCCCCGTGCCTCCTGTGATAGACTCCAGGTTCCCCCATGACCCTGAAAATGAGTAAGCGGTTGAAGATAGATGGACGGAAACCTGGAAAGCAATAAAACAAAATCTAGCGGTGCTAACCCGTGGCGTTTGTAATTTAATGCATAATAATGCAAGAGCCAGTGTAAATGTCTGATAATGATGTTTTGTGCATCAATACAGAATCATTGAAGAGAATCACGATGCTTCAAAGACCCAATTATTTTTTACTATTGCTGGGTTTATAGTTCAGCGCACTGTAAATTACCGCATGAGATCGTATCCCCTTTAGTAGCGTAAATAACGAGTGTACCAAAAGAAAGACTCAGGCACAACACATCGGTGTCACTACGACGACGACAACAACAATAACAACAGCAGCAGCAAACAAGAGCCACAAATCTGTCCGTTCCCAGCAGAACAGTCCCCAGACTCGTCCGGCTTCCTCATGTCGCAATAAAACGAGCAGAAACACTCTGGCAACGCAGCTAAAGAGTTGATCAGGGGAGAGAGGGGCCACTCTTCTACTGGTCAAGTTGATTCCAATCCAATTGAGCATAAATACATTTGAAAAGCAGACGCTTGAAACAAGCCCAAAACAAACAGCATGTGAAATTGCCTATTGTGGCGGTTCGGCAGAGTGTCTGGGAATTGGACTGCGGTGATTCCTGCGGGTCACGGACTCGACACAGGCGCTGTTTACTAAAGATTTAGGCTTTATTCAGGCGCAAATCCCATACTTGAGCTCGTTTAAAATCCGCCGGAGAAGATCACAAAGACTGACGTTATTTAAAATGGTGTGGTGCGTGTAATAAACGTCCAGAAACGAACACTGACATTTTTATACCCTCACCTCATATTTCTCTCTTTACTGAACTGAATGTTGATCATACAGCAACATTCCATTTATATTTCACCACCGCAATCACCATATATACATATTACACTCTCTCTGTCTCTCTCTCTCTCTTTCTCTATCTCTCTCTCTCCCTTTCTCGCTCTCTCTCTCCCACTCTCTCTCTCACTCTCTCTCCCTTTCTCGCTCTCTCTCTCTCCCTCTCTCTCCTCTTTCTGTCTCTCTCTCACTTTCTCTATCCCCTCTCCCTCTCCCTCTATCTCTGTCTCTCTCTTTCTCTATCTCTCTCTATCTCCCCCTCTCTCTCTCTCTCTCCCTCCCTCTCTCTCTCCTCTCTCTCTCTCTCTCCCTCTCTCTTTCTCTATCTCTCTCTCCCTCTCTATCACTCTCTCTCTCTCCCTCCCTCTCTCCCTCTCTCTCTTTCTCTATCTCTCCCTCTCTCTCTCTCCCTCTCTCTTTCTTTATCTCTCTCTCTTGCTCTCTCGATCACTCTCTCTCCCTCTCTCTCTCTCTCTCTCTCTTTCTCTCTCTCCTCTTTCTCTCTCTTTTTTCTCTCTCTCTCTTTCTCTCTCTCTCTCTCTCTCTGTCTGTCTCTCCCCCCTCTCTCTTTCTCTCCCTCTCTCTATCTCTCTCTCTTTCTCTCTCTCTCTCTTTGTCTCTCTCTCCTCTCTCTTTCTCTCTCTCTCTCCCCCCTCTCTCTCTCTCCCTCCCTCTTTTTCTCTATCTCTCTCCCTCTCTCTCTCTCCCTCTCTCTTTCTCTATCTCTCTCTCTCTATCTCTCTCCCCCCTCTCTCTCTCTCCCTCTCTCCCACTCTCTCTCCCTCTCTCTCTCTCTCTCCCTCTCTCTTTCTCTATCTCTCTCTCCCTCTCTATCACTCTCTCTCTCCCTCTCTCTCTCCCTCTTTCTCTATCTCTCTCTCTCTCTCTCTCTCCCTCCCTCTCTCTCTCTCTCTCTCTCTCTCTCTCTCTCTCTCTCTCTCCCTCCCTCTCTCTCTCCTCTCTCTCTCTCTCTCCCTCTCTCTCTCACTTTCTCTCTCCCCCCTCTCTGTCTCTCTCTCTCTATCTCTCCCCCCCTCTCTCTCTCTCCCTCTCTCTCCCTCTCCCTCCCCCCCCTCTCTCTCTCTCTCCTCTTTCTCTCTTTCTCTTTTTTCTCTCTCTTTGTGTCTCCTTCTCTCCCTCTCTCTCTCCCTCTCTCTGTCTCTATCTCTCTCTCCCTCTCTATCACTC
>JAFFST010045695.1:47469-79969 GCA_022414735.1 Noturus placidus | reverse complement strand
CGTGTGTCACACAGCACGTTACACATTCACTATGAAAGGCCAATAACGCAGTATAGGATCCTATATGGTTTAACAAATCAGTGAATTTGGTGGAAGTTTTAACATTTGAAACAAATCGGTTATGTCTTCTGTCCAGAGCTGACGCTCATTAATGCAGCACCCAATAATGACTGTGCAATTTGTGACCAAGAATTTTATCCATATATTTCTAAATTGCTAGAATTTCCAGACATTTCTTCTTTCTCATTGACCTTAAGCTTTTTATCATTTTGTTGCTTCACTGTGCAAAAGTATGACCTTTACCATATATTTTATAATAGACATATTGTCTTAATTGCTTTTTAAATTCGTAAGAGTTTTGTTTAGGTGTTTTATTTCTCTTGTACCCTAAGAATTTGCCAAAACTATTTATTTATTTATTATTTATCCACCCATTAATCCATCCATCCATCTTCAACCGCTTACTCCTTTTCAGGGTCCCCCAGTCCAAAGACATGCATGTTATGCTGATGGGCGTGTCTAAAGTGTCTGTAGTGTATGAATGTGTGTGTGAATGTGAGTGTGTATGTGATTGTTTTTGGTTACAATTAATGTTGTGGAATGTCTTTGAAACAAGTTATTAGTTTATAGCCCATTATAGCCGCTATAAAGGCGAGGGCGGCTGTGGCTCAGTCGGTAGAGCGGGTTGTCCACTAATCCACTAAACGTGGGGTTTGTGGTTTGAATCCCGGGTGATCCCATGCCGAAGTGTCCTTGGGCAAGACACTGAACCCTAAGTTGCCCCCAATGGCAAGCTAGCACCTTGCATGGCAGCTCTGCTACCATTGGTGTGTGAGAGTGCTCTCATTTGTAAGTCGCTTTGGATAAAAGCGTCTGATAACTGTATAAACAGTCACGCTGTCACAGACCCCTTCCATAAAATGTTAAATAACCATCTCTCCACAGAGAACTTCACCATGTCAACCGTTATGCACATTTTTAAAATCACTTGATGTGGAGCGTCCATTAAGTTGTTACTATAGAAACGATAATGTATCAGAGTGAGTGCACTGATATCTGAACAATCAGATTTGTGAATTCAACACCTCTGTGCTATAAATATACAGTCGTTATACCACACTGGATTACACTTTCTTTTCTACCTGAGTAGTTCTATTATTTTTCTTAAATGTCACAATTCTCTAATCTGCTCTGACAGCTCAGCGATAATTCATTGATTAAACTTTACTTTCTCAACTTCCTCCTTTTCAGTAATTTATACTTTTCTTCCTCTTTTTTTTTAGAAGCGGTCTAAGATTAATGTGTCTGTCTGTAAATTACACACTGTGTGCTCGTTTATCAGGTCAGAGCATCCTCCTTTACACTTTAGCAGACTTTACCAGACACACACTATCAGACTATGAGCTTCCTTTCTTTTTAGGTTTGAAAAGTTTTATTGCAGCTTTATCACGTGTCACGCTTAGATGTGGTTTAAATGTGTCTTGGTTACATTTTCATCTCTATCTAGACAAGATTCTGATAATCAAGTGTCAGTCGTTAATGGCATAGCAATAGGATGTCGTTTATGATATTACAAGAGATTATCATTAACAACGTAAGAAGAGACTGTTATTAAAGAAATAACAAGAGACTGTCATTGACATCAAAACAAGACTGTCATTAACAACATACTATGAGAATATTGTTTTAAGTATCCTATTATTTCCTTCATTCTATATTCTGTAATAGAAGAATTATAAATGGTAGGGTGGCATGATGAGGTCCAACAGGAAGCAGAGATACTTTTACCATCCAGAAGTTTCTAATAACAGCATATCCATAAGTGGGTTATTCCTTTTATACCACATTTGTCAATGATTTTTTTTGTATTATTGTTATTAAAGAACAAAACATCATACTTTCTCACTGATTATAGTTACATTTAATGTTGTGGAGCGTTTATTATAACAGCTGACTATTTGTTTGGGGTTTTGTGTGTGTGTGTGTGTGTGTGTGTGTGTGTGTGTGTGTTTCATGGCCTTTGTGCAGCACGTGACCTGCTGCTGACTTTGTGACAGAGAGCTACACTGCATGACAGGCCAGTGTAATTAAAGTTCCAATCATTTACCAAACTCAGTTCCGCCTGGCGTCAGACCTGCAGCACGTGGCCCCATATTGATTTCCACCAATGCCGTCCAAGCATTAGGCCAGAGAGAGAGGGAGAGAGAGAGAGAGAGAGAGAGAGACAGAGAGAGCGAGAGCGTGATAGAGAGAGAGAGAGAGAGAGAGAGAGAGAGAGAGGGAGAGAGAGACAGAGAGAGAGAGGGAGACAGAGAGAGAGAGAGAGAGAGAGAGAGAGAGAGAGACAGAGAGAGAGAGAGAGAGAGAGAGAGTGAGAAGAGAGAGAGTGAGAGAGAGAGAGAGAGAGACAGAGAGAGAGAGGGAGACAGAGAGAGAGAGAGAGAGAGAGATTGAATGAGCATTTTAATCACTTTTTATATTGCACTACTGAGTGCGTTAATGCAATCATGTAATGTGTCTGATGATGCAAATACAGTGCAATCCAGAGTTTAGTCTGGGTCACCAAGTTCTCCGCTTAATTTCTGACCATCATCATCATCAGCATCATTATAGCATCATCATTGTGCAATGCTGCTATTGAAAGCAGATTAGTCATTTTCCAATAAACTTGTGATAATTTGGTGATATGTTTAAGAAAAGCTCAAGGAAACACTTACGCTATAGAACTATTATATATATAAAGCTACTAACATTGGTGTGGACAACTTAATATGCTGTAGCCCTGAGATAAGATCTTTTTAAAAAGACCCTATAATAGTAGCACTTTAAATCAACACTCTACAACATCAACAAAATATCTAGAATTTCATGAAGCAGCTTGTCAGCTCATTTACAATCAAATATCAATATTTACCTACTAGTATACCACAGCACAGTTGTATTCTCAATGCTGATTGGTCAGAAGTTGGTTAATTTTCTAAAGCAGCAGCTCTGACACTAGGGCTTCAAGATTTCTATTAATGCATCTTAATACATTATCATTTCTATAATAACAATAATAAAGTGAATTGCATAACGGAAGCTCGAGGCGAACAAATTTTTCGAAAATCAATCAGAAAAACATGTCCATCCACCCATCTCTAATCGCTTAATCCTTTTCAGGGTTACGGGGGAACCTGGAGTCTATCCCAAGAGGCATCGGGCACAAGGCGGGGTACACCCTGGACAGAGTGCCAGTCCATCACAGGGTACAATCACATACACACTCACACACACATTCATACACTACGGACACTTTAGACACGCCAATCAGCCTAACATGCATGTCTATGGACTGGGGGAGGAAACCGGAGTACCCGGAGGAAACCCCCGACACACGGGGAGAACATGCAAACTCCACACACACATGGCCCTGGCGGGACTCAAACCCTGGACGTGTGAGGCGAACGTGCTAACCACTAAGCCACCGTGCGCCCTGCAGAGACATATTGTTTATAAATAAATAAATGAAAATATTTGTTGCCAATTAACAAGCGTTGCTGGCAATTTTATAGGATAAAAAGAGGACATCACTTCAGGACATGCTGTTTTAGTGAACGAATCAACTTCTTGGTGTTAATAGTAACCAGCCTGTTGTGGGTTATTTCTTACAAATTCAACAACAATCGTGTCCAAATATCCGTTCATACATCATCTTAAGTCTGTATCTATAGGTGGTTTAATGACTGTAGAGTGTCTAAAGAATATTACATTCAACTATAAATGGATTTTTAAAACGTAACAAATAGTTGAATTATTTTTTTTTTAAATAATTTAATAAATATATTTACATTTAAGTTGAACAGCTGAAGAAATGCATAATGGATGAATGTTGGGAAACTTCGAGAAATTTATAAAATGGCGCACTTATATAGCGCTTTTATCCAAAGCGCTTTACACTGTGTCTCATTCACCCATTCACATACACACACACACACACGTCCAAGTACAAGCTCATAGTCCAAGTCCAAGCTCATAGTCCCCAAGTCCAAGCTCATAGTCCCCAAGTCCAAGCTCATAGTCCAAGTCCCCAAGTCTTTTTTTTTTTTATTTAGAGTCGCGATTCAAGTCTCCATTCACACACACTCACACACCAATAGTAGCAGAGCTGCCATGCAAGGCGCTCACTTGCCATCGGGAGCAACTTAGGGTTCACTGTCTTGCCCAAGGACACTTCGGCCTGAGGAGTCATGTGGGCCGGGAATCAAACCGCCAACCCTACGATTAGTGGACAACTCGCTCTACCACCTGCGCCACAGCCGCCCACAAACGCTTAATAAGTGTTAGTAAAAGAAAAGGTGATGTTACACAGTGGTAAAAAGTCGACTGTCCCAACTTTTTTGAAGTGTGTTGCAGTCATCAGATTAGAAATGAATTTATATTTTCAAAAATGAATTAAATTCACAATGTAAAACATCAAATAATGTGTTAAGAATGTTTTCAATATAGTAGCTGAGTAGGTGAACTTGTATTAGAGATTTTCAAATATTTGTTTGTTTGTTTGTTATTTGCATTTTCCATACTGTCCCAACTTTTTTGGAATTGGAGTTTTACTTAGAGGCTGGGATAGCGCTTGTAACTTTTTCTTATAACTTATTTATACCCAATCCAAAAAAAAATAATAATAAACTCTCTTATACTTACTCAAGTTTTGCCTGAGATCAGGTAAAAATGTGGACATGCAAGTGAAGCAATATGTTTAAACAGACTTAAAAGCTCTAAAGCGCTACACTTAACATCACACACACACACACACACACACACACACACACACACACACACACACACACACACACACACCATCATCTTTGCTTTTCACTGTGTTCTTTTTAGTCTGCTCCACATCATCACAGGATGGAGAAGAGATTTACAAGCTCTTCAGATTGAGGTAGAATTATCAGCTCACTGACATACATCTTGTGATATTTAAAATATCTGCGTGTGTGTGTGTGTGTGTGTGTGTGTGTGTGCAGCAGGGGCTCATCACAACCTGAGAGTTAAAACCTCATCTGTCCTCCTGTGATCCTTACAAATGCCTCCTCCTTCGCTCACAATGTGTCATTGTCGTTCAGCAGGTTGCAGTTGTAGGACTTTAGCAATCTCTCTCTCTCTCTCTCTCTCTCTCTCTCTCTCTCTCTCTCTCTCTCTCTCTCTACTGTGATTAGTGTGTCAGACATTAGGAATGCCAGTTTGCTGTAATCCCATCCCTCAGGCTTTTGAGCTCTACAGGTATTAGCTCTCGAAATAATCCGCAGTTCCTCAAGGAGAAAGCAGTGACGGTTTTAAGTTCAGTCTGCTAGGTGCGAGCTTCACTCCCTGACAGCAGCGATGAGACATGTGGAGCTCTGTATGAGTCCAGGATCTGACAGAGTAATCTCAGAGTAACGAGCGCTGCTGTAACACCTCGACATGCCAAAATTGGCTTTCTCCAAATCATATTTCTTGCATAAATATTTAATGTACACCTTCATTGAATCATTATTCTGAGCCAAATATTAGAGGTGGGAATTCTAGATCTTTTCAGCGACTCAGATCAGTCGACTCCATTTGCCAATTCACTCCCAAATAACCTATTGCCACTATTTATTCTACAGTATCAGCAGGTCAGTTTGTCCAGTGAAACCTTCAAATCGTCTTCCCTGAGACAGTCACGTTACTCACCACCCTGCTGCCTAACCCAGTAAGACTCAGTACCACAGCACACCGCACTTTAGAAAGCTTCATCAGTCACTGTTGTATTATGGAACTCGTTTTTGCTGCCAATATGGCTGCTATACTTGTGCTCTTACATTACATTTACATTTATTCATTTAGCAGACGCTTTTATCCAAAGCGACTTACAAATAAATAAAAATAAATGGTAAATGGCGCACTTATATAGCGCTTTTTTATCCAAGGCACTTGGATCCAAAGCGCTTTACACTGTGTCTCATTCACCCATTCACACTCACACACCAATGGTAGCAGAGCTGCCATGCAAGGCGCTAACTTGCCATCGGAGGCAACTTAGGGTTCAGTGTCTTGCCCAAGGACACTTCGGCATGGGATCACCCAGGCCGGGATTCGAACCGCAAACTGCACGGTTAGTGGATTAGTGGACAACCCGCTCTACCGACTGAGCCACAGCCACACACACACACCAATGGTAGCAGAGCTGCATGCAAGGTGCTAGCTTGCCATCGGGGGCAACTTAGGGTTCAGTGTCTTGCCCAAGGACACTTCGGCATGGGATCACCCGGGCCAGGATTCGCACCCCCAACCCTACGATTAGTGGATTAGTGGACAACCCGCTCTACCGACTGAGCCACAGCCGCCCATTACACAATAGTTTACAGTTTACAGCTCATGTTCTGTGTATTTATTGTCCTGTTCTGTGTGTGTATAGTCTTGCGCTTGCATGTGGCCCTGTATACTGGTCTGTGCTGCACCATGGTCCTGAAGAAACAACATTCTGTGTTAATGCATACAAGCTATATAGAGGAACGACAATATAAACTCACTTGACTCCTTCATCCTGAAGACTTTCCGGGTTTATCTTAATATCTTAATCAGTTTATTATTAGGTTTAGATTATGTGATGTGTCTGATCAGCTGTTACTATAGAAACACTAACGTATTACAATGAGCACACTGATTTTAACCTTGCAGATGGAGACGGGACTACTGTCATAGCCACCGTTATAGAAATGTAATCAGCACCAGAATTGAGAAGTCAACATCATTGCTTTGTAAAGGTCAGTGTTGCTTGGTCACATCATTACTTAGTTAAAATAAAAATAAAATAAAGTTATGAATCAGGGATAAAGGGTAGAGAATTGGTGTGAGAGAAAGGAAGGGGCAAGTGCGGCTGATTATGAAGCATGTGAACACAGAGGGCAAAATCTCAGTGCATCTGCTCACATGGTACACACACACACACACACACACACACACGTCCAGCAGCACAGATGAGGCATGTCTTCAGGACACACAGAGAGAGTGCCAGTTTAGCTTCCTTGTGAGGCTGCATATGGTCCTCTCTCCCTCTGCTCTCCTTGAGGCTACACATTGAGAAAAAGAATGCGCTCCTTCATGTACAGTACATTCCATCATATGCCAGAGATTACATCTTCATCTTTATCTTCATCTGCTTTGCTGACCTGTACAGGATCACACATTATGCCACAGGCTGCCCCGACAGTACATCCATCCTGTACTCTTCAGTGAAGTCTTTATAATTAAGCATATCAGGTGCGTGGTGTCAGAGAAAAATGCACGGGACCCTTGTGGCATTTGTTTTCTCTCTTTCTTGCCATTATGTTACTCAGATGTCTTTATAAAGAATCAGAAATCAACAGAAATATTTTAGAATGTAAACTATTTTCTGCATGTCATACAGTATATAGTGCTAGATCAGACCATGGATGCCATACGTAAGCTAAAACAATGTCTTTGGTAAAGTGTTCTCTTGTGTACTCTGTATAAGCCGTAGTGTAACACTTGAACCTGGTGCGTTAATAGAAATTTTGATTACTGTGGTATGGTGACAGATTTCATGGCATCTGTTTGAGGGTAAAAACTTTGTTAATTATAATTAATAAATGTTTTTAGGTATCCATTTAAAATGAATATTAATATTAGGTGCTACAACATTTCACTTATTTGAATAAAGATTAGTGCGCCTGTTCCAGAAGTAGCCATGCAAGCCCATGCCATGACACTACCACCACCATGCTTCACAGATGATAAATGGCGCACTTATATAGCGCTTTTTTATCCAAGGCACTTGGATCCAAAGCGCTTTACACTGTGTTACATTCACCCATACACTCACACACCAATGGTAGCAGAGCTGCCATGCAAGGCGCTAACTTGCCATCGGAGGCAACTTAGGGTTCAGTGTCTTGCCCAAGGACACTTCGGCATGGGATCACCCGGGCCGGGATTCGAACCGCCAACCCTACGATTAGTGGATTAATGGACAACCCGCTCTACCGACTGAGCCACAGCCGCCCTCATGATCATGTATGTTTTGGATCATGAGCAGATCCTTTCTTTATCCACACTGGCTTTTCCATCAAGGTTCATCTTGGTTCCAGAACTTTTGTTGCTCATCTATGTATTTCTTTTTGCGTATTCCAATCTGGCTTTCCCGATTACTCTGATGGGGTCACAGGGGGCACAGCCAACCAGATTTTAGGACCAACACTGTCTGTTTGAGGGTAAAAACTTTGTAAATGACATTTAATTCATTCATTTATTTATTTATAGATGTAACATTATTAATATTAGGCTTTTCCATATTTCATAGTTTCGTCTAATACAGAAAATGTGAATTTAATATAAGTAAAATGTTTATACATGTAAAAAGACCTCAGTATTAAAGTTTCAGCCGCTGTGTTTTCCCTGTTCGCTGATTTCTCCTGACGGTTTTCATTGTGAAAGCAGAATGGAGTGTATTTGTCTTTGACAATAAATCGTGAGGCGGATTAACACAAGAAACACTCCCACGTTTGATTCAATTTCCATCTGCCAAAGCTTAGCTCGAATGATTATGGGTGTATCTGCAGGATTGGATAATTCCGGTGCGGAGAGAAAGCTTACACCTGCTCGGGAGAATTAAGCTGAAGCCTTAATGAACATTTAGACCCGTCAAGCACAGCAGATAACTGCACTTGCAAAACCTGCACATCCGCTCGATACTTAATTCCAGCTGAGACACTCCACACACACACACACACACACACACACCTGTGTGACTGAGTAAAAACTGGAAATTCAGTTGTCAGTGTTTTTGTATGAAGATGATAAATGATAATCCTGATTTCATTTAATAATTTTTCCAGAATAGTCATAATGTTCCACAGCATTAAACATAAATATAAGCGGATAAAAGTATAATTCCTTAATTAATAAACATTTTTAATGTTTGGAAATTTCTGTGGTATAAGAAGAATTAAACACTTCCGGGTGCGCTGTTATATTGTTTTTTATTTTATTTTATTGTATGGCGGCTGTGGCTCAGTCGGTAGAGCGCGTTGTCCACTAATCCACTAATGGTAGGGTTGGTGGTTGGAATCCCGGCCCGGGTGATCCCATGCCGAAGTGTCCTTGGGCAAGACACTGAACCCTAAGTTGCCCCCGATGGCAAGCTAGCACCTTGCATGCAGCTCTGCTACCATTGGTGTGTGAGTGTGCGCTCATTTCTAAGGCGTTTGGATAAAAGCATCTGCTAAATGAATAAATGTAAATGTTTTTTTAGTGTTAACCTTTCACAAACGTAGGACGTTTTTTTTTTATTTTTCACGATTTTTTCATGTTCAGTTCCAGGGCCTTTCATTTCAGGGTGAAATGCAGCATGGCGTGTTTTTCACGTGGTTTACATAGGAAAAACATGTTCCCAAGTGTGAAATGCATTTTTTCTTCATGTAAGAGACCCAGTTGAAATGTAATGTCAGTGAGAAAGACGGCTGCCTCTGTTTCCTCTCCTGCTTTTCTCCACTCTACTCATCTTCACCCCTCCTTTCTTCCACCCAACTGCATTCTGGAGCGTCAGGCGGGGGAGTGATGAGACTCCACGCTAAAGACAGTTAGCGGATGTTAACGTCCCACTGCGAGAATTTCTCCAGGTCGAATGGGAAGCGTTCCACTAATCATCCGCGCCAGGAAAATACCAGCTGCGGCCTGTGCCAGGATGATCGCTCTCTCAGACCTCTTACCGCGCCGCGTGCTAAATGAAAAATCTGCCGTAGCCCCGGGGAGACGGGCCGAGCCGATGAGCGCGCAGGGTGTTTACGTAGACGCTGCGACGCTGCGCCCTGAACAGGTTTTCTCCTCCGCTTTTATTGTGCAGAAAAATAAAGAAAAAGCAATCACAGAAGCCATTAGGTTAGAAAGAGAAAAAAGAGAGCAGGGAAAAAGGAAGAAAACAGTAAGAAGTGCGAAAAAGATCAATGTATTTACACGTTTCATTTGCGGTGAGCTCGTAGAGGCTCATTAATTTAACGCAACTCCACAACTTCTGTCCCTGAATTGTTTCAACCTCGCCTCTCCTGTCAAACACCCACAGAGCCGCACGCAATTACAGTACATATTACAAGCAGCAAAGAGGAAGAAATTCCCAAGATGCCATATGTTGCTCGATGGCTCGTGCCTACTGTTTCATCAAAAACTGAAAAGCCAAACTCATCAGGGAGTAGAGGTAGGAACGTGTGTGTGTGTGTGTGTGTGTGTGTGTGTGTGTGTGCTGTAATAGATCTCTATTTGGAAGCTGGATGTAAGCGCTGACAATACTAAAGCCGCTCACTATCAGACGGGCCTAACAAGGGCAGTGAATTTAGATCCATTAGACCTCTGAGCCCCATAAAGACCAATCAGCTCCATTGGATCACCACAAAGGGGGGTACAGGAACAATTAAAATTCTTCTACACACACACACACACACACACACACACGTAACAACACAATGATAGATAAGTCTTGGGGTCAGCGTGAGACTATCTCTCTAATGCTGATACTCTTGTACTCTTGGTTGTAGTTTTGTTTGTTTGTTTGTTTGTTTGTTTGTTGTTGTTCTTTTAAACATTACTACTCTGTAGACCATACATTATCATGTCTTCTCCATGTCACGGTTAACTATATATGACTAAGATCTGCTAACGATAGAACTACAATCAGCATGATGCTGAAATGAGAACTTGTAAGGTATTTTGAAAAAAAGCCTCAACAGGAAATAAAGAGAAGGATCTATTGCACCGATAGACCACTAGACAGCTAAATGGTAGCTACACTACTCCATACACATACACATACACTATGTGCTTCAGTATGAAAAAATACAATGTTTATAGCTACAATTACTCACAACTAAGTAACCTTGCCAGTTTGTCGCACAGATAGCTATCTAGCAGAGTTTGCTCAGAAAGATAACATTTTGCTAACTGAATCCAATTGTAAATACAGTAGACTATCATGATAATATTGGATAAGTGTGATAGACACTTGTGCTTTGGTGATGGTTACTTGCAGCCTAGACAGTTATCTAGCTAGCTACATAGTGGTTTTATCTTCAATTGAGGATCTGTTTAGCAGGTGTGTCTTGATAGGTATCTAGCTATATCAAACAGCAGATATAATAGATTATTGTATACATATAGGTATGTTTGCTAGGCAGCTGTGTGCTGTGATGATGGATACTTGACACATAGATAGTTATCTTGTTAGCAACATATTGGATTTTGATATATTGATTTGTTTAGTCAGTTTAATCTATGTATCTAGTCAAACAACTAACTAAATCAAACAGCACATGTACAGTACTAGACTGGACAGTTTGTGTTGTTATGATGGTTCTTGAAGCCTAGCTAATTATCTAGCTAGGCTAGCTACATTGATTGCAGTTGCTAATCACATCATCTATCCTAGATAAAATGGTTAATATCTTCCTGTTTTGAAAGTATTCAGTAACTAGTGTTCATTTTGCTAATTTAAAGGCTTAGTTTGCCATTTCCGAATTGTCCATAGTGTGTGAATGGGTGCATGAGTGTGTGTGTAACTGTTCCCTGCAATGGGCTGGTCCCCCGCCTCATTCCCCTAATTCCCTGGGATGGGCTCCGGCTCCCCAACGACCCTGTGTAGGATACGTGGTACATAAAATGGATGGTTTTTCAATCATTTTGATCCAAAAATTGGCAATACTAGGCAGCATGGTGGTGCAGTGGGTAGCATTGCCAACTCACAGCTCCAGAATAAATGGGCTCAATACTGAGCTTGGGTTATCGTCTATGAAGTGTTCTTCCTGTGTCTGTGTGGGTTTCTTCCGGGTTCTATAGTTTATTCTATCCTCCCCAAAATAATGCTGCAAGGTGGATGTGTTCAAAGTGCACTGCAATGGATTGGCATCCTATTGAGGGTGTTTTTCTTCCTCATGCCCATTATTCCTGAGATAGACCCTGACCAAGAGTCCAGGGGGATGTCTCCCTTTTGAGTCAAGTTCATCTCAATTCTCAAGGGTTCTTCCTCATGTCATCTCAGGAAGTATTTCCTTGCCACCGTCTCATCTGGCTTTCTCATTGGTAGTTCACAAGTTAAGACGTTGGTCTTCTGAGCAGAGTGCTTTGAGAATAAATCCCAGCACCAGCAAGTTGCCACTACTGTGACCTTGAGCAAGGCCCTAAACCCTCACTTGCTCAAATGTATAAATGAGATGAATGTAAATTCCTCTGGATAAAGGTACCTGCCAAATGCCATAAGTCTTTTTTGTAACAATGTCAATTGTTAAAAGCACTGTACAAATAAATTTTAATTGAATTTTATTGAAAAAACCTTTCAACAGAACGTCTGGTCTAAAACTGCTCCCAAATCTCAAAGGCTCTAGAACCATTTTTGGGCAAAATCACCAAACAATTTGTCTCCATTTTGCTATTGTGCAACAGAAATCAGTGTTTTTTTCATCCCAAGCAAGCAAAGCTTATCCCTTTGGTTACGGTCAATCTTTCCAGCAAACACTCAGAAAAGCAAAGGTGGTATGTTTTGGAAGCAAAACAGTGCCAGGGATGAGGCTATCAGTACCAGAGACAATATAACAGCTCAGCCCTGTGATAGCACTAAGCTAATTCTCTGAAAGGGATTGATAAATAACATCGGCACTTTGAATAAGTCCATCTTCCTGTTGACCAAACACAGTGGGTGCAGGATGCTGCTGTTTTAAATCCAATTGGCACCCAATGTGTAAAGTAATCTATGCCTTAGTGAGAGCTCAGCGTCTCTCTCTGTGCTGTGTTTGCCCACAATGATAAGAATGCCAACCGAGAGCGATGGGCTTTAGCTGCTATTCTTCTCTTCCATGATCTTTCTCTGTCTCCGTTTATCACCCTACCTGTCTCACAGACCTATTAAAGATTAAGGTCACTAGCAGTAGAAGCTGCTCAGTGCCTTAAACATTTTTAAAATTCATAAGTCAAGAAGCTTAGTCTTTCTCAGCGCAAGTCTTCATAACAATGAGCGTTAGGCTACTACATATAGGAATAGCTGACAGCCGGATTTTTTTTCTTCACCGAGGCTAAATGTGCATGCAGTTTGACAAGCCAGAGATTCTGATGGACATAAATCCCATCCAATCACATCACAGTCATATTTCTGATCAGAGCAAGGCATAACATCTTGCACAGGCTCCAAATGTGGAAAGAATAAATCTTTTATAAGTATGTAGAGAGAAGTAGCATACAGTGTCCCCATTCTGTGGCCCAATGTTAGTATCTCTATTTATTTATCTTTAACCCTTTCTAACAGCATTCCATATCACCAGCAGAATGGAAAGCAATATATTGGACATTTTCAATCAGCATTAAAAAAATAATAATTGTATCGTCTTTTATATGATTAGTGGGGACACTGTTGGGTTTCTGTTTGTAGAGTATCACAACTGAGTTTTGCTGCTGGTCAGCAGGGCGAAAAGAAATGAGAGGGGTGTGAGCTGCTGGGCAAACAATTCACACACACACATAAAAAATGTTTACCCTCTGGTTATGTAATATTTTTGGAAGGAGTCTCCACTGTCAGTGCTTTGTAACGGTGAGTACGTTTTCTGACATGGGAAAGTCTTCAGGACAGACCAGTTGACACTTTTGGTTGGCTGGTATACAGATTTGGATTGTATAATCATAAGCAACAGCTTTCTAAACACTTTCACCTGACAAACATCTGTGGTGTAAGAAGAATATAACACTTCAGGATGTGCTGTTATTGGAAAACAATCAACTTCTGGGCAGTAACAGTAACTATCATTGATGATTTTCATATAACAGGATGTCCCAGAGTGTTTTACTCCTTACATATCAAAGAAACATAGACCACTAGGGTAATGTACAATGTTGTGCACATTGTACTTACTTCATTACAACACTGCAGCTCCAGTGAACAAAAAAAGCATGTCTCTGCTCGTTTGTCATTCTGCCAGATGTAATGCCACAAATTGGATTGATTTACACATTGAAAGGTTCCCCTTCTCGAGCGTAGAACCACTGTGGCCTAGTTTTCCATCTGCACCACGCTGACACACACAAACATACACGTGTCAGGGTTGTACGCTACTGCTCAGCCCTATCCTGGCTCGTCTCTTTGAAGAAGAGGAGCATATGTAAGTTAATGGGCCGTAATGGAGTGTTTATCCAGGAGAAACCTCAGGTTAAAGGCAAGCTGGAGATCAGGATTTATCCGAGCGCACGCTGCCTTCATTAAGGAGCACATCTGGACGCGTCGAGCAGACGGATGGGCCAGGAGAAGATTCTCTACAGCCATGGCAATATCAGACTGAGTGAGCCACACACACACACACACATACACACACACACCCATATGTCATGTTCATTGGACACGGAGCATGATCAGGCATCGTTTTCTTGTTCACATTAACATGTTGCTCAAAGCTTGTATCTTATATTCTACATCCATAATGGAGATTTTGATGATTTTGTAGAAACAACCTCAAGCTCATGTTTGTACTTCGTTACCATAAGTAAGACTTTATATGCTATATACAGTATGTGTGGTGGCCTGGGAAAACCCTTCACATCCTGAAACAATTTCTCCTATGTATAGTTCTGACAATAAGTTCTGGCATTTTAAAGTGAAATTGGAAATAATTACATTTAAGATTTCATTCCAACTATGGACCAGAAGCATCACAGACAGTTTGACAGCCAGAATCTGATTACAAACTTAATTGATTAGTCTGGTGTCCATTTCACTATGGCACATCCACAAATGTGATCCAATTGTAGCTAGCAAGGATTTACACTTTAGATATTTAGCCTGACTGTTTTTACCACTGTCTCCTTACACAACATTTTCTTTGCAGAAAGATAGCATAGGCAAGATTAAACAGTAAACATTTTCTCATTACTTTTTATGAAATATATTTATAGTTTCTCAGAGTTGAGTATTTTTTTTATTTTATGTGACTGTTTACCAGAATTCAGCCACAGTGACTGATGGACTTTCCAAGAACACCACACATATACTCTAAATTAGACAGTTACATTTACATTTACATTTATTCATTTAGCAGACGCTTTTATCCAAAGCGACTTACAAATGAGACACACTCACACACCAATGGTAGCAGAGCTGCATGCAAGGTGCTAGCTTGCCATCGGGGGCAACTTAGAGTTCAGTGTCTTGCCCAAGGACACTTCGGCATGGGATCACTATGAATGCTAATCTTAAGTCTAACCTTAACCATTGTTTCTTTAAATACACTAAAAAATGCTGTGTTTTTTTTTCTACCCAAATGCTAGGTTGAGCCTTTTGGATCAATTAATTGGTTTATTTTCTCAGTCTTGGGTAGTTTTTGGGTAGTTTTGTGTAAGCTGGGTTAGTGGCTGGGTCATTGTCACTGACAGTTGAATCAATGCACCCCTCCCCAATCCTGACACCTCAGCCCAGCTCCTTGGGTCAAATCAACTCGCGCAGACTGTTTGAATTGAGGTAGGGGCTTTCACACGGACAGACTGATAGATTTATTTTGAGAAACAAGGTTCATATTAGAGATGTAACGGTATGAAAATTTCATATAACAATTATCGTGACCAAAACTAAAATTGTTAGCAGTATTATCTCATTATTGTTAAAATCGTAACTAGGCTTACACCGATAGTCGGTGTTCCCGGTGTTACACGGTGTTCAGCTGCACACCGATTACATCAGCAGCACCACCCCAATGTCGTTTTTCTTTTTATAGTAATAAAAATCATTCCGTTCAGTTAGAGAACATGGCAGAAAGCAGTGACAGTGCTCGGGAGAATTTCCAACCTTCCAAGAGGTCATTTTCTTCAAATGCTATTGAGCTTTAATGTATGGTATATTTTGTGTATGATCCCATTTGGTAGTGAAATACATGCCAGATTTACACATGATTTGATAGTTTATTTAATTAAATATCAAATACTACTGAAGTTAGAAACATGTATACCAATGTCATATGTAACTTTAGAGATAGTCCCTTAATTTGCGAATATCGACCAGCCAACATTAAGCCAACTTTATGCCAGTCTTTCTCCCTTGCTTTTAAATCACTTAAGAATGCTTGTGTGGTCACACGCATATCACTTTTACTTTCAAATTAGCGGGAAATTTGAGAGGGCAGCAATTGCTTTAATGATGGGTTCATTATTATTCTTAATGCAAAACACAACGGCAATAAACCAATACAATGACAAACTCGCTAATATTAAACCAAATCTTCCATCTTGTCATTCAGCTCACCTCACTGTTCCTGTCAGTCAGCTCGCCTCATTTTCACCACGTGATGAATGAAATCTGACTCCTGCTGATCTGTGCTGCGACTCTGACTCATTCGGCTCATGTTGAACTGAGCACACGCGTTCGGTTGTTTATTGTAGTGTCCGTTTTCTTGCGCAAAAAACAATATTGCATGCTGCACCTGCGTCAGACTCATACTGGGCAGACAGCATTTACAGCGAGTTTTACAAATCACGATCAATCAATTCCTGAACACCTTGCTGTGTATAAATAAAGGAGATACCATGTTGATGTATTTGTTTATAATGTGGTATATTTGACATTTTCAAAGGGTGAAAATTACCCTGAAAATATTAAACGATCTACGAAATAAAAATAACTCAGCGTTTTTGTAAAAATGAAACCATCCTTTGGGTTGAAAAAGAACTTATTTGCTGGATTACAAGCAATAACCCAACTTCATGGGTTAGTTCAGCCCAAAATGTGTTCTAATTTGTATTGGGTGCTTTTTAGAAACAAAGTATTGAGCAAAGGCTGTGAATACTTATTTATACGTGCTTTTTTTTTGTTTGTTTGTTTGTTTTGTTTTTTTTTTTTTTATAAATTTGCAAAGATTTCAAACAAACATCTTCCACGTTCTCATTATGGGGTATTATTTGTAGAATTTTGAGGAAAATAATGAATTTAACCCTTTTTTGGAATAAGACTGTAACATAACAAAATGTGGAAAAAGTGAAGCGCTGGGAATACTTTCCGGATGCACTGTATGTAGTTATTATAGTTAATGGATGCCTAGCTTTCTAAATGGGACCTATTGGGAACCATATTAAAAAAAAAAAAAAAAAACACTACACAGAACATGACAAACTGAAGAACCCATGAAACCTTTCTTTCACTTCTTCCTCGCTTGTAAATTCTTTTAGATTAAAAAGTGCCTGCTAGATGAATAAGTCAATTGCTTCTTCTGAGAATTCCAACCTGTGATTTACATTTAGCAGACGCTTTTATCCAAAGCGACTTACAAATGAGACACACTCACACACCAATGGTAGCAGAGCTGCATGCAAGGTGCTAGCTTGCCATCGGGGGCAACTTAGGGTTCAGTGTCTTGCCCAAGGACACTTCGGCATGGGATCACCCGGGCCGGGATTCGAACCCCCAGCCCTACGATTAGTGGACAACCCGCTCTACCGACTGAGCCACAGCTACCCACAGATTAATGATTAATGTTAGCGATATGACAAACTAACAAAACCTCGGAGTTTCCACTCTGTACACTATTTTTCATATAGTATAATATAAATTCAGCCGTAATTCCGAATCCTTGCGTTTGGCGATGTTTATCGATATTTAAACATCACAGTCGTCGGTCAGCTGAAGGAGTGAAGTGCCACAGATCCGTGTCCATTTCCACAGCTGTGAAAGTTACAGTGAGGGTATCAGGAGGTATTTGTGGAGTAAACATTGTAAAATAATCACAATGTTCACACACAGTATTAAATGTGTATCATCTAAAAGTGGTGTGCGTTCTTTTTTCTTCTGGATGTGTTGGCGTGACCTGGACAGAGCGACAGCAAAGTATTTTAATCCTCAAATTAAACCATCTCCTTTAAAATCATAACATCTGTACTTAATTGTAAAAAGGTATAGTGTATGGGCAAAATATACAGGGGTTGAGATCAGGGCTCTGTGCCGGACACTCATGTATCATATAGTGTACCAAGGGTAGTTCGTTGTTTAATACACACATACAAGTTAAGCCACTAACCCTGTGATAAAAGAAAAGATGCTGTCATACACAGACTTAGGCGACCATCTTGTTACAATACAAGGAGACTAGCATGCATTAACGTTTTAAAGTGTATATATAAATTCTAATTGTTTTATTCAAACACAACGCAAAACAGCTGGAAGGAATGAGTGTAGAGATGATGTAGTACATATGCTAGAGCACACACATATGCACATCACCTCACAGCTTTCTCTTTCACATAGAAACCTGTAGTCTATTATAATCCAACCAGCAGCAAATATTTACTCATCGTATTATTGCGCTCACTGTGGGTCCGTTCCAAGATTACGGGGTGCGAGTGAACTGTTAATATTAACACTTTTCCTGTTTCTTATTCCTAAACACACCAGGATAAATAGAAGCATTGTAAAGTAAACTGAGCATTCAGCAACTCCTTTCTCCACTTGCTATTGTTATATATGGCCGAGGCGTTTCATAGAGCGAGGGGCAGCATGGGCCTTAGGAGACACATAATACACTCACAACAATAAGATAAACTTGATGGGAATTGCTGTACATATAGGTTCTGCATACACTGAATTGTATATTTGGTACATGCTTGTTCTGTTTATTTGTTTATTTAATTTTTATTATGTTCTGGTTAATATTTCACTGCTCAAGAATAAAACATTTGGGGGTGTGAGGTTATAGGAAAATAATCAACTACAGGGTGGATTATGTGGCCCATCATGAAGCAGAGTTACTGCTACCTACATTTACATATTTAGCAGACGCTTTTATCCAAAGCGCCTTAGAAATGAGACACACTCACACACCAATGGTAGCAGAGCTGCATGCAAGGTGCTAGCTTGCCATCGGGGGCAACTTAGGGTTCAGTGTCTTGCCCAAGGACACTTCGGCATGGGATCACCCGGGCCGGGATTCGAACCACCAACCCTACGATTAGTGGATTAGTGGACAACCCGCTCTACCGACTGAGCCACAGCCGCTGTTACCGATCATCTTTCTACAGCCTGTTACCTGTAGAATGTTGATTATTTTTACATAACAGCACATCCAGAATTGTTTTATTCCTCAACAGCAATTTGTCAATGCTGACAATATTTGATTTATTAAAGAGCAACAAGTAATTCGTTTTCTCCCATTATAGTTACATTTAGTATTGTGGAACGTCCATGAAACAAGTTAAAGCTTGTTTTCAATTGAGTTATAACAGCTATAAACAGACGGTTCCTGTCTCTTGAAGTGAATAAGACAAAAAAGATCCAGCTTGTCATGTTAACAAGAAACTGAATCCATCTGTCCTGAAGATGTTCCTCTGTCTGACAACTGACTGTTACAAAAGGCTGACACTGGGAACTCCTTTCATAAATGATGGTGGCAAAATGGTTCTTATTGTTAGAGCAGACTGAAGACATTATTAATATACCGTATAAAAGCACACTTTGGTAGGATTGGAGCATTGTAATCAACTCACCTTTGTGGTTTTCACATTGGTGAAAAATGCAAGTCTGAATGGGTATTAAAATAAAATAATAAGAGAACGGCTCCTTGTTGGCAGCTATTCCAGCACAATGCTTTCACATTTCCTGCCATGCATCTAAAAAGGGCGGCTGTGGCTCAGTCGGTAGAGCGGGTTGCCCACTAACCGTGGGGTTGGTGGTTCGAATCCCGGCCCGGGTGATCCCATGCCGAAGTGTCCTTGGGCAAGACACTGAACCCTAAGTTGCCCCCGATGGCAAGCTAGAACCTTGCATACAGCTCTGCTACCATTGGTGTGTGAGTGTGTCTCATTTGTAAGTTTTTTTTGGATAAAAGCGTCTGCTAAATGAATAAATGTAAATGTAAAAAGTACTGTTCTCAATTTCTTGAGTGTTGGCGCCAAAGATGCATCCCATTTTCAAACTGCATGCACAAAAGTGACATTTGTACTTACATAAAGCCAGAGTTCAGAAGGATCCTGGGTGCAGTCTCAAGTGTTCAAGTCGTGTGAAAATGCCCAAAATTCTGGACCATCTGCTCTTGCTTGTTAGAATTCCAATGAATTTGTGCTAGTGAGAGCGAGTTAATTGGGCAGATTTACTCTCACTATACCGTTCCAGTAGCTCTTTCACAGCCCTACCTACACTGAGCAAAAAACACAGTTTGTTCTAAGTGTCATCTTAATGTAGGCAGGTTGAAGATGTCAGGCCTAATCTGACAGCAAGGTTTCCAATAAAGTGTCATATTGTAATTTTATTAGCAGGTCATCATAGCGCTATTAATGCCACATCAGCCTGCCTACTATCACCTCTAAGGTGCTAAGTGCTAAAACTCAGAGACAGTTTAATGCAGGAGCAAATGAAGCCACATTCAAGCTTGCGCAAATGGGTTGTAAATACCACTTATTGTTTAATTCAAACATTTTTCTCAGAGACGACGAGAGGGTGTGTGTTCATTTTGCTTAATGCTTTTTGATTTCAAAACCTTGAACTAGTTTACCTTCTCGGCCCTTGCCGAGAAGAAAGAACCAATATTTTAGACTTATTTGGATATATAAGGTAAATCAGGATTTGGACATCATGCAATAAATTTTCCTTTGAATTACTGGTTAAAAGACTATTATTTTTACTAGTCAAACAGGAAATTTATGAAAAAATAGTCCAATAGTCCAATTTTGTTTTTCAAATGTACCAATGTACCAATTCTTCATGAACTCAGGAGGATTCTGAAAGTGATAGTGTGCAGATTGAAAGCTTGTGGCCATCAACAGACCATCCATGGATGGAGAATGTGTATGGGCTATAAGTTCAGATTGGAGTCTTTGAGCTTGCATGCACCACTGATATGACTGTGAACTATCTGAGGGAGACTGGATAACGATGTGCAACCCATGGCTCCAAACGCATGTTTTCGCCCCCACTTTGGTCATTCAACATGCTAATGCAAGGATTTTGTTAAAAAGTTTATTTAACTTTCAAAGATAAAAATTACAACAGGAAAAAGAACACCTATACACACTTTATACACTTGGTACAAAGTAATATCATAGTAACAATGTTCCCTTGAAGCAAAATACATTTTATTAAACCATGTTGTATTTCTCTTACGCAGTGTGGTGTTGACTCTAAATTAGTTTCATCTTGTCAGAAAAATTTAGACTAACACAATATAACATTTTTTTTATCCAAAGCAACTTACAAATGAGACACACTCACACACCAATGGTAGCAGAGCTGCATGCAAGGTGCTAGCTTTCCATCAGGGGCAACTTAGGGTTCAGTGTCTTGCCCAAGGACACTTCGGCATGGGATCACCCGGGCCGGGATTCAAACCACCAACCCTACGATTAGTGGATTAGTGGACAACCCGCTCTACTGACTGAGCCACAGCCGCCCACTCAACCCTACTCAGCCGCCCACTCAGCATCTACTCAACCCGACCATGTGAAATGTTTCAAGCCTGGTGGTTTTTATGAATGCTGTTGACTTTTACTGAGTTTACAGTATATAAATTGTGTTATTGTCAGGTTTTTTTATACCAGATTACATGGTCATTTCATTGGATGGAAATTTACCCTCAGTCACTGTTATACACACACACACACACACACACACATCCATGTGCTGATGAGCTGTAAACCAGGCCAATCTCTGTCACTCCCTCTGAATAATCAGTTTTATAGATGCTCTCTCTGTTTTTCCCTTTTGAGCTGGCGATGGTGTCATGGAGCCTGAGCGTGTCTGAGATGGCACTTTTTTTTTCTACACCTATACACACACTTCACTTGCAGTAGATCCTGCATCAGGCTTAGCCTCAGGGAGCTTAATTACATCAAAGGCCCTTATTAAATTCAATACATGCACAAAATGACCTGCGATTTTCAACCATTAGTTTGACATCGAGAAGACATGAACGAAAGGCAGCTGATGTGAGTAGGTACAGAGAGACATGCAATGTGTGGTTTACAGAGAGAATCAAGGAGAGCTTGTCAGATGTCTTTCCATGCTGAAGCATGGAGGAATGCAAATGGATGCAGGAGAGAAAGAACAAGAGAATAAAGAAGACAAGGAGAGGGGTGAAGAGCGGCTACAAAGGTAGCGCTCCCTCTGGCCATTTTATTGACAGACATGACAACAGTCCCCTGACACACCATTAATCCTGACCATCACACACACTTCACTTCAAAACCTAACTGACAGCGCAGAAACAGAACGAACCAAAGAATGAGAGATAGAAAGAAGCAACGAATACTAGAAAATCAGGGACCACCTTGCTTTGTCAAATACAGCCTTCATCCCATACACAAGCCAGGGGGGACTGTCGCCTTTCAAAGGACATACAGAGAGACAGGAGAGTAAAGAAAGAGACAGGAGACGGCAAAAAAATCTTTCATTTCAGGACGGCAATGTGGAATAGAAGACTCTTTGATAGAGAGATGCTCTGATCTTCTCCTCATGCCGAGATAATTGAGCCAAACAAAAAAAAAAAATCTTTCACAAACTCCAAGGCCACAATGTGAACCACACGAAGGCCTCGTGAGAGCCTGTAGTGGCCTTTGCATGTGCCTTTGTGCGTGTGCGTGTGTGTTTACGTGCCCTCCATCTCCTCTCTTAATAAAGTGTGTTGGATCAAATTAAAAGGGCTTGGCTCTAGGCATCTGCCGTCTGGCTGTAACCAACTGTCTCACAAAATATTTACACAATGACGAGAGAGTGCCGTGATTGAAAGGCTTTTTGGAGGAACAAGGAGAGGAGAGGCTCGGATCGTACACACACACAGGGACCTGGCTTTCGAAAGCAGTGTGTAAAACCCGTGGAGACTGCAAGGCTGGAGCTCCGAGTCCTAATGCAATACACTCGCTGTAAACCGTTTGAAGAGATTAAACAACACAGTGGTCGAGTTCGCACATGAGCCAATCCCAAAGCAGTCATCAGATGTTTGCGTTCGGGTGCATTAACAAGGATGCTGAAATAGGCCTGCCACTCATTTTCACAAACTGTTGCATAAATATACAAACTATACAAGATATCATCTAGAGGGGCACCAAGAAACTCCCTCTTGTTGATTCTGAAGTTCTGTGGTTCTTGCAGGGGTAAAAAAATAATAATAATAATAAATAAAACATTACTAGAATGCTTGACCTCAAGAAAATGCTTCAACAGGCAACTTTAATTCATTTGTTACTCTTTAGTAACAGCTAAATCGTGGTAAGGGGCACGGTTGATCCAGAGCCTATCCCAGGAACATTGGGTCTGATGTGGGAATACACTCTGGATGGGACTCTACCATTGGTGTGTGAGTGTGTCTCATTTGTAAGTTTTTTTTGGATAAAAGCGTCTGCTAAATGAATAAATGTAAATGTAAAAAGTACTGTTCTCAATTTCTTGAGTGTTGGCGCCAAAGATGCATCCCATTTTCAAACTGCATGCACAAAAGTGACATTTGTACTTACATAAAGCCAGAGTTCAGAAGGATCCTGGGTGCAGTCTCAAGTGTTCAAGTCGTGTGAAAATGCCCAAAATTCTGGACCATCTGCTCTTGCTTGTTAGAATTCCTATGAATTTGTGCTAGTGAGAGCGAGTTAATTGGGCAGATTTACTCTCACTATACCGTTCCAGTAGCTCTTTCACAGCCCTACCTACACTGAGCAAAAAACACAGTTTGTTCTAAGTGTCATCTTAATGTAGGCAGGTTGAAGATGTCAGGCCTAATCTGACAGCAAGGTTTCCAATAAAGTGTCATATTGTAATTTTATTAGCAGGTCATCATAGCGCTATTAATGCCACATCAGCCTGCCTACTATCACCTCTAAGGTGCTAAGTGCTAAAACTCAGAGACAGTTTAATGCAGGAGCAAATGAAGCCACATTCAAGCTTGCGCAAATGGGTTGTAAATACCACTTATTGTTTAATTCAAACATTTTTCTCAGAGAACAACACAGTGGTCGAGTTCGCACATGAGCCAATCCCAAAGCAGTCATCAGATGTTTGCGTTCGGGTGCATTAACAAGGATGCTGAAATAGGCCTGCCACTCATTTTCACAAACTGTTGCATAAATATACAAACTATACAAGATATCATCTAGAGGGGCACCAAGAAACTCCCTCTTGTTGATTCTGAAGTTCTGTGGTTCTTGCAGGGGTAAAAAAATAATAATAATAATAAATAAAACATTACTAGAATGCTTGACCTCAAGAAAATGCTTCAAGGGGCACGGTTGATCCAGAGCCTATCCCAGGAACATTGGGTCTGATGTGGGAATACACTCTGGATGGGATGAAGTCCATCACAGAGTACCGTGTACATACACATTTAACACCTAGGATAGTATAACCAATCCAGTAACATGTTTGGGAAGCAAGAGAACTGGAAGGAAATCCACACAGACATGGGAGAACATGTAAATTCCACATAGGGATCGATCCCAACCCCGAAGATGCGAGGCAAATATCCTAACCACTAAGCACCAATACTACTTATTATGACATTGACCAAAAATCTAAACGTGTAACTGTAGCTAGATTGTTTGGAACAAGTAAGTCACTAAATCATCAAACTCACTTAAATGCCTGTTTAAATCCAAACATACGGCAACAATTGGAAAACTTAAAGTTACAGTTTTATCTCCTTCTGTTACAAAGCACTGACACTGGAGACTCCTATTAAAAAATATTTAACAAACATCACCGTACAGAACAGTTACTCACATTATATTAACCCGTTTATGTGGACATCCACCATACCAGTCCCTGTGTCAGCTGTTACTATAGAAAGTATTTGAACAATCAGAACTACTTTCTGCGTTGTACTGCTAGAGAAAATTAATCAAAACCTTCTGGCTAATCAGAATCAAGCATTCAGAGAGTGCTGTGTTATAAACATGTATATAGTAGTGTATTATCTTGTAAAATATTTAAGTATTGTATTTGTATATATGAGAGTACATAATGTACTGAATATTATTGTTTTATGTTCCATGTTCTTGCAGGTTCTGTGTTTTCTACCAGACTGTAGTCTCTATAAGGAGTAAAGTATGAAGCGTGTCCTGTTTTGGAAGTCGAGTCCCGCTTCTCAGACATGTCAAATCATCCATGTATTGGCTGCTGAGACTCGGATGCATCTGAACTTCCTGATTGGATTAGACACGTAATAAGTTTGGATTCATATTTGAGGCCAAAATATTATGCTAATCACCCAATGCTAATGAATTTGGGAGCATAAATATTGCCAATGATGATGGTAAAGAAATTATTATTTTTTTAAAGCAGACTGGAGCACAGGGACTCCGAAATAGAGAGAGCAAAAAAAATAAAATAAAACCATAAGTAATGTGCTGATCATGCAGAAAGAAAACACACACACACACACTCACACACTCTCTCTCACACACACACACACACACACACACTAAAAAAAATAAATAATAATAATAATAATACACCACCGCCTTTTCCTTAATAAACATAAAAATCTAGCCTCAGACTCAGTTGCTAAATTTCTTTCCATTGGTGTTGTGACCTGGATGCTTTAGTAATGCCTTATGGTGATTCATGGCATTCCCTCCAATATCCGCGGTTATGTTTAGGTAAGGGATCTGTTTAGGTCCCATGTGGATTTAAGGAAAATTGGTTGTTTATGCTGTGGTACAAAAAAAAAAAAAAACTTTAGGGACCACTAGACATCCCTCCATTCATTTTTTTTTTTACTACCTATCCTACAGAGGTTGCATGGGAGCCTGGAGCCTATGCTAGGGTGATGATACAGGGTGCCTATACTATGATGATACAGGAGCCTATACTAGGGTGATGATACAGGGTGCCTATACTATGATGATACAGGAGCCTATACTAGGGTGATGATACAGGGTGCCTATACTATGATGATACAGGAGCCTATACTAGGGTGATGATACAGGGTGCCTATACTATGATGATACAGGAGCCTATACTAGGGTGATGATATGATACTAGGGAACTCAGTGCACAAGGCAGGGGACACCCTGGATGGGTACAATCACACACACACACACACACACACACACACACACACACACACACACACTCACACACACATTCACACACTATGGACAATTTGGAAATGCCAATCAGCCTACAATACATGTCTTTGGACTGGGGGGAGGAAACCAGAGTACCTGGAGGAAACATCCGAAGCACAGGGAGAACACCCAAACTCTGTGCACTCAGAGCAGAGTCAGGAATCAAACCCCAACCCTGAAGGTGCACTAGACATCTTTAATTGTTATTGGTTTTTCAGGAAGTATGCATCTTCAGTTTAAAAACATTCCTTTTTTATTTCATAAATCCAATCTGCTGTTACTATTTCAATAGAAATTGAAATATAAATCGATACAGTCCACAAAGACAGACCCATGTCACCTATACTGAGGCAACAGAGGTCTGTGAGCTCCACGATCTTTCTTTTCATCCTTCTTTCTCTCTCTCGCTCGCTCTCTCTCTCTTTTGCTCAGCTGTCCTTGATGTTCATCTTGTATTCTGATGCACAAGCTCTGTCATTATCTCTGCCTCTTGACGCTGCACACTGCCATTTTTTCTACATCTGCACTTATCGCCCCGGGCAGCGACACAACTCTACGGTTGATCTCGTCTTTTACATATCACGCTCGCGCTCTCTCTGTCTTTGTTACTGTGGCAGGAGAGAACGTTCTTATCTGTCGCTGCCGTTACTGCCGAGCTACAATACACCAAATCAAAGCCAATTTATTTCAAGTGCATTAGGTTTCAATCTGCAAAATAAGTTTATGCCTTTATAAATTCATTTTTAGAACATATCTTGACAGCTCCAAGTAGGGCAAAAAAAAAATAATAATGACGATTAAACAGTACCACATCAGACATCCACACTGTCCCGGGCTGGTTTGTTGTTCTTCATCATCTCTCCTTGATTATAGTGAGCAGGACCGTGTGTGTGTACTTTTGGAAAAGTCCCAAACCCAGCATGGTGAAGGTGTTTCATATTATTCAGTTGTGTGAGAGGATTCAGGCCACACTTATGATCACATTGCTACAAATGGGATAAAGAAAGATATCTAACAGATTCATTTAAAAAAAAATACAAAAATCTCCAGGGTTTATGTTTCTGATTGAAAGCCAAGGATACTTGTTATGTGATGTTTAAATGGTCAGCGCCACTTTTGCATCATAATTATGCATTTTTCTTTCCATAAAATGTCATTGTTAATGGAGTTGATGTTTGACTTGCAATGCTTGTGATAAAAAGGGGAACGTTATCATGTGTACACATTAAGAAAATTCATTTGTAATATTTACATTTATTAGACGCTTTTATCCAAAGCGACTTACAAATGAGACACACTCACACACCAATGGTAGCAGAGCTGCCATGCAAGGTGCTAGCTTGCCATCGGGGGCAACTTAGGGTTCAGTGTCTTGCCCAAGGACACTTCGGCATGTGATCACCCGGGCCGGGATTCGAACCATCAACCCTACGATCAGTGGATTAGTGGATAACCCGCTCTACCAACTGAGCCACAGCTGCTTTTTTTAAGATGAAACGTGCATGAAAATGATGAAATATCGTGCTTACATTCTTTCATTTTCATAATTACCAATGACTTGCCGTAAAAAAGATTTTAAAAAATCTTCTGTAAACTATTTCAAAGGATATATTGACGTTTATAATGAAGGTATAGTACATTAAACAATGAATCACTGAGGGAGAGTGTGTGTGTGTGTGTGTGTGTGTGTGTGTGTGTGATAGAGATTCTCCCCAGATGCTCTGCCATTTCAACGGCAGTTTGTGTCACAATGCAGCTGTTTGCAGGTGTAAGGCAAGGAAACTGAGCGGATGATTTGTAGTCGTTCCACTTATAGCTCTCAAGGGAACACTGCTAAACCTGTGTGTGTTTGTGTGTGAGCACGCTCTCTCTCTCTCTCTCTCTCTCTCTCTCTCTCTCTCTCTCTCTCTGATATATCCTCTTTGGTTCTCATACACTAATGCCAATAACTCAGCCTACAGGAAGAGAGCTCAATAACATGCCACACACAAAAACACACATTCAGACTACGACCAGAGGACAAAAATATTTTAAATCTCTGTCAGTTTGATGTGCTGCCAAATGCGCAAGCACCCATCTGTGGCACTATATCTATTGAATAAAGATTTGTGAATAGCTGGAATCTCTTCCTTAAGCGACATTTTCCTTTAGCATTGTTTTATTGCTAGCTGAGCAATGAACACAATATCAGAATACAGCATGAATCGGTTCGGAGAACAAAAGCTGACAGCCTGAACTTTCCTACAGGTGTGGGGAAATAATTTGATTTACATGAAACATGCTAGGTTTGTACTAACTTCAGTGGCAGATTAGCAAAGCAAGCTAACAATACTAGCTAGGTATGCTCACTGGAGGCACCAACAAGCTCTGCTACTTCCTTCCAAGCTTTATTTCTTCATAGTGCCTCTATTCATGTTTAATGAGAGATGATATATGATAATATGATAACATGATCCCACTATTATTCATTTCGGTTCCTTACGCTTTTGCTTGTTGAGCAGGTAGGAACTAAAGTTATGAGTGGGGAAGTGAATAAACGTCGGACCACACAAGCCATAGGATTGGTCTGAGTAATCATTCAAGCCACTCGTTCAGATTTGTCACGTTTCTGTGTCAGTTAGAACATTGCTTGTCATGTCATGCTGTCGGTCTGTGACTTGGCATTGTCACTGAAATCACAGTTCTGGATGTACGTAGAAAATATAGGGCGGCTGTGGCTCAGTCGGTAGAGCGGGTTGTCCACTAATCCACTAATCGTAGGGTTGGTGGTTCGAATCCCGGCCCGGGTGATCCCATGCCGAAGTGTCCTTGGGCAAGACACTGAACCCTAAGTTGCCCCCGATGGCAAGCTAGCACCTTGCATGCAGCTCTGCTACCATTGGTGTGTGAGTGTGTCTCATTTGTAAGTCGCTTTGGATAAAGGCGTCTGCTAATTGAATAAATGTAAATGTAACTAAAGAGTCACCTGACGCTTTGTCACTTGATAGTGTCAACACAAGAAAATGCCAAGATGTGCCACGGTTTCCAGATTTAGAATCTGGGACAAATAAGTTATTGTGATCAACTTGTAGGATGGCAATATGTGGATCGAACTGTTACTGAATTGCCCTCCGTTGAACATTAAACGGCTAATAACTTTTTCCAGAAATTCATTCGAAAATGTAGACGAATATCATCATTTCCACAGTTAAAGCAAAAACTGTTTCAAAGAATGCCTTGAACTGCACTTTAGTTAACAGCCATACACAGACTACATGGTACATAGTACATTTCCCGCTTCAATGCGTTTTCAAACGACACTGTTAAGAACAAAAATAAATAAACCAGTGCAATAAACGTGCAAAATAATACATCTGGGTATCAGATTACACTATTACAGGCAGTACTACTTTTTAATGAACTCATGTGGTGACCTGGTGGACCTGGTTTAGCTGAAATTATTGATTCTGGAATGGAGAGTGCACAGCATGGCAGTTCATAGCCATCAGCAGGTACTGCTCATAGCTCGATAACTGTGGAATAAGGTTGCTGTCGAGTTTGGGAGTGTTTTGTCCCTTTTGGAAAAAAATAGGGATTGGATAGTGATGTGCAACACGTGGCTCCAAATTCGGAAATCATGACGGAAATCACTCCGTCACAGTACTGAGATTTTATTTAGCTGATTAGCCTATGCAAACTTTGTGGTGTTCTGTCAGCATGACAGTATTTGACAGTTTGGGACACAGCCCGAGTTGTAGTGGAAAGTCTTTGAGAGTGGTGACCAGCTAGGTGTGAATTTGTGTTCCATGCAGAGCTATGACACATCTTTATAACTTCGCCTACAGTGAGTGAGGCTAATGCTCTGGCCCTCTCATGCGCTTTAAAGCATTAAAGACTCATTGCATTTTCCCTCATTAACTTTACGTCGGGCTTTTTCTCTCTCCAGAGTGTGTTATTGTGCTGCCGCTGCTGTTGCTTCTACGGTTGATTCACACACCTAAAACTGCTCCATTCACACAACTAAATTGCTTGAACATAAATATAATTATGTTTTACAAGCATGCTCTTATCTCTCCTGGGCCCTGCTGACTGTGTGTGCTGGTTTAAAGCGGTGGAAAGCTCTTTAGGTGACAATGTCACAGAGAAAAATTCAAATGTTATTTGAACCTTCTGCATATCAGTGAGTTTCACATAATACTAGGACTTCTGGTTAAATATCCAGTATAAATATTTTGACAGTTATTATAAGGCAATTGTAATGTAAATATACCATAATAGTTAGAATTCACTGTTGTACCCCAGTACTGTTGAATTCTCACTTGTGGTTGGTCAGAACAGCAACAGCAGCTTTCCAGCAGCAGCTTGGATGGTAGTTAAGGCTACAAGGCAAATTACATAATAAAGGCTGATTTAAAAAGTAAATCAATTGTTTATAATATTATTGTTTCTATGGTAACCGGGACTTGTATAGGTGATGCTGCAGCATCACAGACACAATAAAATACTGTAGAATCGTTTATATAGTAAAGTTTTCCTTGAGGAGACGTTTATTTAACATTTTTGGAAGGAGTCTCCAGTGTAAGTCTTAATAAGATCAAGCTAGAGAGAAAAAAAATGAACTGGTAAGGGAATGACTTTATGGTTTATAGATGATATAACATAATTTGATAACAGGAAATAAGTTGTGTCATGGGCATACACAACAAGCGGTAATGCCTAACATTATGGTTCTCTTTGTAAAGCATTAATAAAGGTGTTCATTAATGAGTAATAACTCATTTACAAATGCATTCTAAATCATTAATGGGCACTTATAAGTGCATGAATAAAAAGTGTGATTCTAATGAAATACTTGCTATATAGGGCGGCTGTGGCTCAGTCGGTAGAGCGGGTTGTCCACTAATCCACTAATTGTAGGGTTGGTGGTTCGAATCCCGGCCCGGGTGATCCCATGCCGAAGTGTCCTTGGGCAAGACACTGAACCCTAAGTTGCCCCCGATGGCAAGCTAGCACCTTGCATGCAGCTCTGCTACCATTGGTGTGTGAGTGTGTCTCATTTGTAAGTCGCTTTGGATAAAAGCGTCTGCTAAATGAATAAATGTAAATGTAAATATAGTGAGTCATCTTTAACTCTCATGTCATAAATGCTTAATAAATGTATTTATCTGTAATAATTTGATTATTTATCCATAATAATTTTCATATTCGTGTTTATCATGATGCTAATAGACTGTTATAGTGAGACTGAAAAGTGTTGTACTGGTTTTTCTTCTTATTCTAATATCTCATTATTCATGTCACTTTTCCTACCATGCTGCTTACTAGGTGCTGCTCTGAATGTCTTACGGTTTTCTGTAAACTCAGTTCAAGATGCTTATCCACAGCAATTTTATCTTTTATTGTGGTTTCCATTTATTTGATTACTAAATCTATTTATAAATTATTTGGAACGAGGTGTCTCTCGAACAAAGAAAGATCTCCCCAATGGATGCAGGTCTTGTTACCGAAGAGAGGGTCTTCTGTGGACTGGGCTGCACTGCTCAAAGGGCAGTGAGGGTTATTCCCACTTTATTCTTTATCATATGAGTATATTATTAAATCTTGTAAATCTTGTAAAGCCGTTTGTGTCCATACAATGAAGAGTAATGAGGGCCAAAAGTTTGACACACCAAAAAAGATATAAAGGCTTTTCCAGTGTAATCCAGTTGACTCGTGAGGTTTGATCCAAGACTTCTTAGGTGATTCAATTCCATTGTTTTTTGGTTGTTTTTGTTTTTTTTTTTTTTTACAATGACTGCTGTGAAATCTTTGGGAGCAACAAAGTGTTGGTCATCATTCACCTTCATTGTTTGTGAACAACTTTTAAGTGTACTATTCCTTTAAGATGCACAGACTCACCATGTACTCTTTCACTAGGCATCCCTCATCCTCACCCAGGTAGACGCAAAGAACTCTGAGGATAACTTCTCTATTTAGATGGCCATCAATTGTCTGTAAATATTACAAATTTGAATATTACTTTATGTTTAAGCATACAATCCATACACAGTGCTGGCATAAGAAAAACATTTAAAAGACTCTCTAAGTATCAACTCAAGATGTAAACACAAGGGCAACATGTACGAATACATTTGAAGCAATGCCCAAAGTGGCCGTACTTAAGTTTGTAGTGTTTGAGAATTTCATTGCAACATTGTTGCAAATTTATAGATGACACATAGCCAAAAATGGGCATCCATATCTTACTTAAATGTAAATAAGTGATCACAACATTTACATTTATTCATTTAGCAGACGCTTTTATCCAAAGCGACTTACAAATGAGATACACTCACACACCAATGGGAGCAGAGCTGCATGCAAGGTGCTAGCTTGCCATCGGGGCCAACTTAGGGTTCAGTGTCTTGCCCAAGGACACTTCGGAATGGGATCACCCGGGCCGGGATTCGAA
>JAFFST010045695.1:26297-36297 GCA_022414735.1 Noturus placidus | reverse complement strand
GAAGCGTTCGACTTAGATGGCTGTTGTACACATTTGCTGCTCCATCACTACACTTCCTGCGTTGAACTTTATAGCTTCATTTACAATCATGTCTAAGTTGCAATATTAGAAAAAAAACACCAATTCAGAAATATTAACTTTGTTCTTAACTGAGAGTGGGGCTTTTTTTCCCTTCCTGTCATAGCAACAGAAATATATACTCGAGAGTCAAAAAGCTTAAGCTTCAAAAAATATCCTTGCTGTTTAACATATTTACATTATTATTATTTATTATTTACAATACTTTATTAAAGTGTAAATTTCAAATAATGTGTAGTTTTTTCTGTAAAACTCAACACTCCAGCCTTAAGATATTAATATTAATGTTACAGTAGCCTTATTTCACGCCTTTTATTCTCATCACTTCTGTTTGATCAAGTCCTTACACGAGATCCCATATGATCAGTTTTTGTTAAAACAAATTTATTTTTTAAGAGTGTGTGTGTGTGTGTGTGTGTGTGTGTGTGTGTGTGCGTGTGTGAGAGAGAGAGAGTGTGTGTGCGTGTGTGCGTGTGTGTGTGTGTATCAGAGAGTGTGTTTGTGTGTGTGAGTGAGTGTGTGTGTGTGAGTGAGTGAGTGCAGGCTAATTATATATGTCATTAATTGTATGTAAACAGAAAGTTAAATATTTAGAATAAAATACAACACAATAGAATATTTATCAATATCTATACACAGAATCAACAAAAATAGAATAGGACATTTTATTATACACATCTTGGAATAGAATCATTAGAACAAAATAGAACTGAATATTATTGTTTAATAGAATAGCGTTTTGCTACCATTATATGGAATAGAGTAGAAAAAAAACTTCCCATTTGACTTGATCTAATATACTCTATCCTCAGAACAAGACAGAATCAAGTAGAACTTTGTAATTGCTCATTAGAATATAATAGAATAGAATATGACAGAATAGAAGATTGTAAAGTAGAATACAATACAAAACATCATTAGAACAATGTATAGAATTGAATAGAAATTAGTTGTTGGTCAATTTAACAAAATAGATTACAGCTTCGTGGTTGCTCATTGAAATATTATATAACACAATACAATAGACTTTTCTTATTGTTCATTAGAACAGAATAGAATACAATATAACTTACTTATTGTGCAATAAAATTGAATACATTAGTGTTTTTTTTTTTTTGTTATTGTCCATTAGAATATAACAGAATACAATACAACCGAACTCTGTTCATTAGAATACAATAGAATTTTATTGTTTGATAAAATAAACACAGATTTGAGTTTTTTTTTGCAATACAATAGACATTTCTTATTGTCCATAAGAACATAATAGAATACAATTTTCTTTGATAAAATAGAATAGATTAGAGCTTTGTTGTATCATTAGAATAGAATAGAATACAATAGAGCTTTATTATTGTTCAGTAGAATACATTAGAGCTTTGTTATTTATCATTAGAATAGAATAGAATACAATAGAGCTTTATTATTGTTCAATAGAATAGATTAGAGCTTTGTTATTTAACATTAGAATAGAATACAATAGAGCTTTATTATTGTTCAGTAGAATATATTAGAGCTTTGTTATTTATCATTAGAATAGAATAGAATACAATAGAGCTCAGTAGAATAGATTAGAGCTTTGTTATTTTTCATTAGAATAGAATACAATAGAGTTTTATTATTGTTCAGTAGAATAGATTAGAGCTTTGTTATTGTTTAGTAGAATACAATACAATAGAACTTTGTTATTGTTCACTAGAATATAATAGAACTGTTATTTTTGTTTAATGCAATAAATTAGAATATTGCAAATATGACTTCATCTCTTTACATCAGCACATTTCAGAATTTCAGTAGATCTTTTAGAAATATTTCTATTGAGTACGTGTCTATATGTAAGTTTTAGTGGAAGATATATTACACTGAGAGACTCCTTCAGTCGCTTCAATCTGATGTCATTAAAATTTCTATAATAGCTAAAAGATCATGTATTATATATTTGTTTCTCTATTTAAACTATTTACAGGATTGATTTGATGATGAATTTGTTTAAATAATGAAGTTGTTGTTTTTTTATGTACTCAGATGCAGTGTTTTACTACATGAGGTGTAGAAGTGATTATTTCCCACCTGTATAGTGCACTGCGATGCGAGATTGAAGCACTGCAGAGAGAGAAATATGACTCGGAAGAATGTGTAACTCTATATTTTATCTTTTGATCATGAGGGGTTGGTAGATGGGCGAGGAAGAGGTATGCTGAAAACAGAAATTACAGACGCGTTCGTGGGTCGTACAAATTGAAATTGAGAAATGCATTCAAGCAATTAGTGAGTAGGAGACACTCAGTTCAATAAAGAACAGCCTTTTTCGCCTGATGCTTTTTACGCCGAGGGATTATTGCGACAATTTAAGACAATTTACTCTGTCAAAATAAACTCAAACATGCACGGGGAGAGTGTAAAAAAACACCACTAATTACTGGCTTTGCACTGCCGAAGCTTTCTCCTAAAGCATAGAGGAGGAAAGTGGCTCCGTACGGCTACTGCAACTCAAACAAGACACGCTCGTGTTATTCCTGGCAAGGGTTGGGGTCTGAGTGGCTGTGTGTATGTGTGTGTGTGTGTGTGTGTGTGTGTGTGTGTGTGGTGACAGTAGTATGTCAATTCAACATAATTTGCAAGAATTCATATGAAATAAAAACAAAGTTTGAGATCGTTCTAATTGGCTATTGTACCTTTTCATATTACTTCCTTTGCGTGAAATAAAACAAAATCCAACAATGTCAGTTTCAAATCTGTACAAATTTCTAATGAGATGATAAAAGACGATAGACGACATTTTGAGGACAGAAATCTTTATCTACTTAAGACTCCCTTGAAACATATTCCTGATATGCGAATAACTGAGCATGAAAAAATAATAATCTTAATTGTCATGTATTTCTTTTGAGTCTTCTTGTCTTATTACTGGGCTTTGGAGAATATTTCTCTAAAATGGTTTGCTCAGGTATACAAATACATGTCAGATTGAATAATCAAGACCAAAATGTCTTGGCTAGTTAGGGAAACAAACGGGGGGGAAGGAGAGGGAGGGGGGGGGGCCTTTTAGCACAGCTAACCTAGCTGGAAGTTCAATGAAAACATTTCTTTGTGGATCCTGAAAGTAAAGGAAAACTTCAACCTGAAACACATTATACTGTATATGTTCATATTGAAATATTTGTGATGTGTTTAGAGATTCTGCTGCTAATTTGTTTGTTGGTGACGCATTTTTTAAAAAAAATTCCTGTAAGAAGCTAGCAGTTACAATAAATTTTGATATGAACTCGAAGAATGTCATATGAGAAATGTAATATAAAAGTAGTGTTGATGTTGTTGTAAATACTGAACGCAAAGTCCCAGAATGCAATGCAGCTATACAGCAGAGACTTGACTCGGCTAGGTAGTGATCTACGAGGTGACGAGGGCGATGACGTTGACAGCAGTATTAGCACTGAAGCTTTGGAAACTGATCTGTTCGAGCAGAGTGTACAGGTGTGGAGATGAGAGAGCCGGACAGACTAAAGTACTAAAGAACCGCTGCAGCACTCTCTTCAGTTAGACATGAAGCAAGGGTTAAATCCCACTGCACCAGTATCAGCAGCTAGTCAAACGGCATTCTGGGTAATGTAGAAAACTTTAATTAAAAGTGAAAACAGACTAAATAAACAAGTCAACTTGTGCCATGGGACATCATTGAGGATGACATGTTTATTATAAAGATTAACATGCAAGTCATTTTATCTTTTATTTTTCCTTTATGTCATGAAATGTCACAAAATACATGTGTGGACTAGAGGTACATTCCTCCAAGATATAAATGGTCCTTATGAACACACACACACACACACACAGAGAGAGAGAGAGAGAGAGAGAGAGAGAGAGAGAGCTGCATTCTGCCACATTAACATAATTTCATATGAGTGCATCCAAACGAGATGCTTACAATTGACTTACAATTGAAACAGGATTCAGCTGAGCAGTTTAGGGTTAAAGGTCTTATCAAATGCTGCGAATAGTCTCAGAACTTTAAGTGCTTTGTTTCCTAATAAGAAATTTTTTTTTATATCTATATGTATGGGGCATGGTGGCTTAGTGGTTAGCACATTTGCTTCACACTTCTAGGGATAAGGTTCAATTCCTGCTTCCATCCTGTATGTGCAGAGTTTGCATGCCCTCCCTGTGCATCCGGGGGTCCTGCCCCAGTCCAAAGACATGCATTGTAGGCTGATTGGCAGTTCCAATTTGTGCCTTGCGATGGGTTGGCACCCCATACACGGTATCCCCCACCTTGTGCCCCGAGTACCCTGGGATAGGCTCCAGGCTCCCTGCATCCCTGTGTGGGATACGCGGTGCAGAAAATGAATGGATGGATGGATGGAAGGTCACACAGGGCAAATTAAATGGCCGTGTGCTCTGTGAATAAAGGTGCATAAAGAAAAATAAAACATGGTTTTCATGGTCATATTTATTCATTGTACACTTTTACTTGTACATGTTAAATTAAATGAAAATCAAATCAATAAATAGTTTCAGTTAAATAAATAGCTTTTAGACAATCAATGAAGTTGGAATAAAATCTTTAGATGCACTTATTTTCTAAAATATAAAAAATTCCAAAAGCACCATTTTTGGTATTGGTTGTAGAAACTGACTTGTGGTTGAAGGAAAACATATTTCAGTTCAGGATAGTCCGTATTTTTCAGAACTATATGAAAGAAATTGTAAAGATTTCATGGTGTGAAGGGTTTTCCAAACCAACTACACATACTGTATTCAAATACTGTATATTCAAACGGATACTACCTATTCAATACATTTAGTAAGAAATCTAATTCTTTACACAGTTCTAAATGTTCAATAGTGTCCATCCGTCCATCCATCTCCATCCGCTTACTCCTTTTTCAGGGTCACGGGGAACCTGGAGCCTATCCCAGGGAGCATCGGGCACAAGGCGGGGTACACCCTGGACAGGGTGCCAGTCCATCGTAAGTAAATTTGTATGAAATTGTAATGTTGCATAGAGCAAGTTTAAAAATGCACACAGGAAGTGACATAATAGCAGTATAATCTGGATTTCCATAAGAAAAGTCTTGCATGTAACCCTGTTCCCTGAGAAGGGAACGAGACGTTGCATTAGCTGAATGCTTCCCACAGCGTTCGGTTAACCTAACGGGGAGTTCCCTTTGAAAGGGAACAGGATAAAACCCAAACCAAACTGATCTGTATTAGACATTATTAGCCAAATTAGTCTCAAGAAGGCCTAGTTGAAAATGGTGTAAATTTAACTAGCTGTTGAACTCTTAGTTGAAGCTTTAATGGAAGGAGTCACTCAAAGAATTTCCCTTACAAGGAAAAAATAGTTTTGTGTTGAGAAAGTAAAATTGTTCTTTGTATGAAACAAGAACAACAAAACATTGTTTTAGTGTGTCATTTTCCTTTTTAACCCGAAACCACATCCAGTTATAATGTTGCTTTTTCCATCTCGCTTTCTTATTGTGCCGTTGCTCATTACAAGGTTGTGAGTCGTCACACTGCAAAAGGTCAAACTGAAGCCGAGATGCTCGAATACACAGACACACACACACACACACACACACACACACACACAAAAAAAAACACACACAGCTCTTGGGTCAGAGGGGTGAGCTGCTACAAACCCTGTAATTATAGATTTCGAAGCACATTACAAGTGCCATCCTAATTGATGAACATCTCTTTAAGTGCTTCTATCCATACCTTCACATGTACTCACACACTACTTCTTGTTTCATTTAATTACTGAATTCAGACAAACTTAAAAGTCGAATGTAATTAATTAAAAATTAAAAAAAGAACCCTTTACTACTAAGTTCTTCCTAAGGTAGAAGATACATTACTTCTCCATTTCCGATCCGTTAATTCAGACATAATCAAATAAATCAAACCATGTCTTTCAAAGGAAAAATAAAACAACTACAAGCCCGTTGGTGATTTCCTTTCCATTTGATTCCTGGTTGGGTTTTTTAGGAGATTTTTCCTGTAAATCTGCACAAGATCTCAACGCGAGAAACCACATCACTGTTCCGCATTGCAAAGTGCTCTTTGTTGTTTTTCCTAAACGCATTACTTCTCCGTCTCCTATCCGTTAATTTGGACATAATCGAATAAATAAATTTACAAAAAAATAAAAAAAAACCTTCAAACCACGTCTTTTAGAGAGAAAAAAAGCCTGTTGGTGATTTTACTCAAGCTATATCTCGCAGAAGCTCTACAGATCTACAGAATGAGTGCCTCCTTCTTCTTCCTTAGAGGTCAATCATAATAAATGAATATGTTGTCCATCTCCCAGTGGCACTTATTACATTTCTGAGCAGGCAAATGGGATTTTTGCGCTTAAAGGAAAGCAGTGCATCTCTGCGTGACTCACTGAACTCAAATGCACTGATCTGTATCGCGCCTTGACGGCATCTGCTCTTCCTCAGCTCGCTCTGCGGCTCTCCACGCACTGAGATCAAGTCTGGATTAAAGTTGTGACGTGCAGAAAAGTTAGTCACGGATAACATCATGGTAATACGAGTACAGGTTTCTGTAATACTTCACATTAAAACTAGGGTGCAAAGAATTCTTTTCATTATTTTATTATTTGTATAGGGTGTTTAACAATACACTTTGTCATACAGTGTTTATGAGTACAGCAACAGTTCTAAGGTGGGTCATGCCATCGCAAGTGGTCCAATACAGGTTGCTTGCCCATTTTTAATTTTTCTAGGTTTTTGTTTTAGGAGTGATTACCTCTATGCATTGGCATGACAAACCACCATTGTGTATTATTATTATTTATCTTGGTTTAACTAATCCAGGCTCATGTTCTCTTAAAACTGGACTATTGCAACACACTACTCCCAGGCTTCCCAGCCAGTTCCACAGTGTAATTCTGCACTTACAATGGATCTTTCATCTCTACTCTGTGCACTTTGCTTCACTAGAACTTGGTAGCACTACTTGTATTGTGCTCCACTTTGTATATATATATATATATATATATCGCTTTGCTTGTATTTCCTCATTTGTAAGTCGCTTTGGTTAAAAGCGTCTGCAAAATGAATAATTGCAAATATAAATGTTCACTATGACGGCCATCTTTGTGTCATGGAACACAGCAAATTTTGCTTATACAGCTATTTACGGAAAACTCAATATCAGGATGGGCTTTATAGCTCCTTGCAACAAAAACTGATCTCTAGAGCACGTTACAAGGTACACGTATAAACATTTTACACATTTAAACATTTTGCACATTCTTGTTGCTTAGACTTAGAGCTTAGTCCAAATGTAATGCTGAAGATTCAGTTTATAATGGGAAGGGTTCGTGTCTCAGTCTTAATTCTTTTAGGGTGCACCTGGGTAAATATAGTGTGCATGCAGAACATTTCAGGTTAGAGACTTCTCTTATGTTTTGTTTTTTTTTGTTTGTTTGTTTTTGTTTTTTTATTGGGGCGAGAAAATTTTTTTTGTTGTTGTTTAATTAACCTCGTTTTCGGGTTGAATACCTCTAGTGGGGGACAGATATGAACCTGAAATTCTTACAGAAATAAATCCTCTATAGTAGCATTCTGCTGTACAAATTGTGATTTTGAGATTCCACTGTTCCACAGTTAGGACTTGTAGAAATCTGGAGAAAAGCCTATTCATGCATTTTGAGAAATGAACAGATACAATATAAGCATAACAATTAATAAAAATGAACAATATTTTACAGTAACTATGTTTATGATTGACATACAATAGCGTATGAGATCTTAAATGTTACTACACTTGATATTGGCAATGGTGAAGCATGGCCTATCACAGGGTTCTTTCGATCTGCAGAGTTTAGCTCCAACCTCCAAACTCAACTGCCTGTAATTTTCTAGTAATTCTGATGACCTTAGTTAGCCTGTTCATGTGTGTTTGATTAGGATTGGAGCTAAATTCTGTGGGACATTGATCATCATAGATTTGAAGATGGTTGGTATATGTGAATAGATTTTACCCAAATATTCCCCAAAATTAAATGTAACTATGGCTTAGTGGTTAGCACGTCCGCCTCACACCTCCAGCGTCCGGGGTTCGAGTCCCGCCAGGGCCATGTGTGTGTGGAGTCTGCATGTTCTCCCCGTGTGTCTGGGGTTTTATCTGGGTACTCCGGTTTCCTCCCCCAGTCCAAACACATGCATGGTAGGTTGATTGGCGTGTCTAAAGTGTCCGTAGTGTATGAATGGGTGTGTGAGTGTGTATGTGATTGTGCCCTGCGATGGACTGGCACCTTGTCCAGGGTGTACCCCGCCTTGTGCCCCATGCTCCCTGGGATAGACTCCAGGTTCCCCGTGACCCTGAAAAGGAGTAAGCGATTGAAGATGGATGGATATAAATAGATAAAAGCATGATGTTTATTCAGTAACTGGTATCACAGCACCCCGTTGTTGATTATTTTCCTATAACCGCACAAGGCGACGTTTTTCATTCCGTACTTAATGCAGTAAATAATGTTAGCTAAGGGAATATTAATGTAAAGCACTATCATTAGATCGAATCATACATATTTCTAAAAGGGTACACTTAAAAAAAAAAAACTTGTTAGTCTGCCCAATAACTGCCTCAAGCTTTCCATTCTTTTCTATGTGCAAGGAAACGCATCATAATACATGTCCATATTTCTAGCATAATCACACATATGCTACAGATTCAGTAGGTAGAGAACCTAATTTCTCAAAACATCAGCAGCGGCATAACGTGAAATACGCACACCATTTGGTAATTGTATATTTACTCTTTATTTGTACGCACATACAGTATAAAATCAGATGAGTGTTTATCCAGCATTCCTCCCAGCACACATTTAAATCATTAGACAGCATTATGCCGAGCACAGGTAGAATGGATGTGAGATGTACTTGCTCTTCATCAGATGAATAAAACGCGGCTCTAATGGCACAACCTAATCAAAGATCCTCTGATTAGCATGCTTCTCTCTCGTGCTTGGCTTCAGGCGTGGTGTTCGTGATGCATCCCCACTCTGTGGATCTGAAAATGATTTCATGCTGTTGATGAGAAGAAGAAAAGAGGAATGCGGGGGGAAGAACAGAGCTCCGTAAATGAACTGCAGCTGATACTAGAACGTCGCTCTTGTTTAAGGAAGGATTAAGGAAGACTGGACTACATTATTCGCTTGTATACATATAACGGCGCTCTTCACTCTGATTGGTCAGACGGTGTTTCCTATAATAATTTTCTAAAATAGCAGCTCTGACAAATCACAGGTTTATATTAATGCACTCAATTTTAATATGTTACTGTTTCTATAGCAGTTTGTATGATGTTACCAGATTATGAAAATGTGTTTAATCAGTAATATTGTTGAGGAAATGTTTATTTCTCATTTTTCATTGGAGTCGACAGTGTCAGCGCTATGTAACTCTCAGAGGTAAAGCAGTAATTTTCTGTTTTCTGAGACAGTCTTCAAGATGGAGGATTTTTCACTTTCCGGTTCTCGATTACATGAAAAGGTGTCTCTTATTAACTTCAAGAGAGAAAATAAGAGTGGGTAGTGAAGGAGGTGACTGACTATAGATGCTATAACAGGAGTGATAACAGGTTTTACTGAGAGAGTGTAAATTATCTTGTTAAATTAGCTAGCTACAGTGGTGTGAAAAAGTGTTTGCCCCCTTCCTCATTTCCTGTTCCTTTGCATGTTTGTCACACTTAAGTGTTTTGGAACATCAAACCAATTTAAACAATAGTCAAGGACAACACAAGTAAACACAAAATGCAATTTATAAATGAAGGTGTTTATTATTAAAGGTGAAAAAAAATTCAAACCATCATGGCCCTGTGTGAAAAAGTGATTGCCCCCCTTACTATAACTGTGGTTGTCCACACCTGAGTTCAATTTCTCTAGCCACACCCAGGCCTGATTATTGCC
>JAFFST010045695.1:11139-25383 GCA_022414735.1 Noturus placidus | reverse complement strand
CACCTTTAATAATAAACACCTTCATTTACAAATTGCATTTTGTGTTTACTTGTGTTGTCCTTGACTATTGTTTAAATTGGTTTGATGTTCCGAAACACTTAAGTGTGACAAACTTGCAAAGGAACAGGAAATGAGGAAGGGGGCAAACACTTTTTCACACCACTGTAAGTTCTGTGAATTCGCTTATTCAATTAGCTAGCGAGTTAAGATATGTTCTCATTACGATATGTTCCTTACCATTCGATGCAATAGGATTATTAGCTAAACATGAACTAACCAGTAGCCAAATTCTAGGTTTGTTTGAGCTAGTGGAATATTTTCCTTATAACTGATTGCTTAGCAAACTAGCTAGTCATGGTGGAGCGGGCGTAATAAACTTGTGGTCAGCTCTTTTCATCAGTTACATATATTTCATTTGACTTTTGAATATGTGAGTACAGGTATGTTTAAACATAGATACTTTTGAACTTTCTCTCAAGTAGAATTTTGCCTCCATACGTCTATGTTTAATGGAGAAAGATTTTGACGTAGTATCAACACTTTTGTCTTAAGTACAGTTTCAATCCCTGGGTCTGAGTAAAGAGCTTATATCTTATTTTGTGGCAATGTTTACTTAATGCATAATTAATATTTAATTAATGCTAAACTTTTAGAGCCCCCATGGCATGACAATATGGCAACTGAAATGGTTTGAGAAGCAAATGTGTGGCCTTTTATGGCCGACACAATGCTGTTTGGGAATTCAGTCACAGAACTGGTCGCTGTGGCTGATTATACTAACACTAACATTCATCCATCCATCCATCCATCCATCTTCAACCGCTTACTCCTTTTCAGGGTCACGGGGAACCTGGAGCCTATCCCAGGAGGCATTGGGCACAAGGCGGTGTACACCCTGGACAGGGTACACTAACATTCACTTTTGTGGAATTTTAGCTGATGTTATCGCCTATACACAGCTAATTTACATACTTGGTGTTATTATATGTGCAGATAGAATGAAGAGATGAATATTAATGGATAAAGGAAGAGAGGATTGAGTTTGGTGTGTGTGTGTGTGTGAGAGAGAGAGAGAGAGAGAGAGAGAGAGAGAGAGAGACTGATGAGCAGCAGTGGTAATTAAATAAAACACTCTGACCAGGCACTCCAGATAAAGAATGATGAGAATGATCACACATGTATTTCATAGTTTGAATCTTGACCTAGACCCGGTGCTTGAGTGTTCCAGTTGACTACACATGCACCCTACACACACACTACATACACAGTACACACATACACACTACACACACACACAGACATGAGGGAGTAATTTTGTGTGTCACAGGCCAGAATTGAGAGGCTTTGTGTATAAGCAGGGCCATGCATTAATGCTCAGGAAAAAGGCCGGTAATTAAAAGCTAAAGCACAGCCGTGAGCATGTGCGCCATGGGCCGTGACGGAGGAAGGTGCGGGCCGGCGCTGTCCTAATGGAGAATACGGCAGGTAATTGTCATTGTGCTCGAGGCGTCATCTTCTATTAAATGCACAATTCATCTTCGAGGAGAGATGTCCGAAGCAGGTACACTGATTTATTACAGATTACCGCTGGCAGAGCTGCACAACGTGGCATTGTTTAAAAAGGGTCACTATAATTGTTTATCTAATAATATTTACAGCACAGCGCTATTGAATTCTTGATTCACAGGGTTTCTATAACAGCAGTTCTGACACTAGTTCCGGCTCTAATATACATGATAGGTTTATATTTGTAATACATTATCATTTCTATAGTAACAGTTCATTCACAGGGACTTACATGTGCCATACTGTATAATCTAAGCGTCTTAATAAACATATTAAAAACGTGTTGTTGTTTAACAAAGAAAAAAGTTTTCACTTATACGTTTATGGGAGGAGTCTCCAGATTCAGCAGTTTATTGTTCATAAGGCTTCATACAGTATTTACTCCCTCAATTTAATAAGTAAAGAATAACACATGATAGGCTGTGCTGTTCTAGGAAAATAATCCACTTTGTTGTGGTAAAATTATGTGTGCTTCGCATCTGGATGCATCACATGATCTATGGTGGAATCATTTCCTGTTTCTGGTCCATTGTGTGTTATTTCGTATGTACTAATCTGAGTGAGCAAGTGTGAAGAAAAAAATAAAAGAAAGAAAGAAAAAAAGCAGGAGACAAAGGATTTAGACAATTTTTGTTTTGCATTGTAGATTTCACATTAGCTGACAGCAAGACAAGACGTAATGCTTTTCCTCGAAAAAACAAAAGACAAGCGTGAAAAGTTGGAGGCCTCGTCCCCCTGAGGCGCAAGAAGAGAAGCGACACCTGCAAGAGCAGATGGAGAAAGAGAGCATGAAATGTGCCGAGGTATTTTTTAGTGCGGTGCACCGCTACCTGCTGTGAGATGAGCGACATCACTCTGTTGATGTTCCTCTCCGAGAAGCTGTTTGAGGGAAGAAAAAAAAACATCTCTCATTTAAAGCCACAAATTACAGCGGAGAGAGAGAAGAGAGCAGCACTTAGCCCATCACTGCCATCATGGTTGTTTCTTTCAGGCTGACAAAAAAGGAGCCAGAGCTGGAGAGAGCAAATGCACTGCACCCTTTATCAACTTGCCGGCGTTATAATTAAAACAATATCGAAGACTTCCATCATGCTCTGTTCTCTCTCCATTTCTCAATCTCTCGCTTGCCGACAGCAATCAGCCCTGTGTGTCGAACACGAGCTTTACCCACTGAGACGATACGGTAAACAAATCCAGATTGGCCAGTTACAAATAAATGAAAAACTCTCAGCAGAGCTACTTTTGACATGATGGACGACAAGTTCAGGGAATAGAAGTGCAGTGACAGACATGACATGAAGTGGGGATGAATCTCTCATGACTGCCCTGTCACTTTCCAGTTCTTTATGTTCATTTTATTGTTTTTTTTATTTCCAGAATGTGACCCCTAGGGACAAATCAGGGTTGTGGGGTCGGTGGCAACACCACTCGTGCTCCGTTTCTACACGATGACAGGAAGGTCTCAGAGCACCTCTGTAACTCTCTCACTCTCTCTCTCAAAGTCTCTCGGCCTTAGCTAAACTTCATTCTGATTGTCAAGCGCTTCTTCGGATTCCTCTTGTCAAAAGGAAATACATAAATATATTAATAAAGAGTTGGCATTGCTGCTTGGTTGACGTTGGAGGTCATTTGTCAAATCAACAACGGGGCAGTGAAACCTCAGGGACACACACACGTACATACTGAGTGATGTAGGATGCAGTGTATGTCCACCCTGATGGGCAGAGCAAAAGACCTCAAAGGAGCCATTAAGACCAGTCCAAGCAAAGCAGGTCACAACCATGTGATGTCCCTCTGATAGAGTGCAAACTTATATGCTATGACCAAAGATAACTGAGATCAGATTTTTTCCGCCATTCTGATGTTTGATGTGAACATTAACTGAAGCTCTTGACCTGTATCTGTGTGAGATGTGCATGCATTGCTCTGCTAGTGTATAATATCATGATATTAAAGAAAGCTTTTCTACCAGGCTTCTTGCTTTTCCAACAGAATAAAAATAGCTATTGTTAAAAATACTTTGACTTGTTAATGAAGCAGTAAGGTTTGGCGAGGTGGTACTGCGGGTAGCACTGTCACCTCACAGCTTCAGGGTCTCTTGTTTGATCCTGAGCTTGGGTTACTGTCCGTTACTGAGTTTTGCATGTTCTGGAAGTTTCTCCTGGGTTCTCTAGTTACCATGTGCATGTGCATGGTGCCCTACGATGTACTAGTGTTCCATTTTAGGGCGTATTCCTGATCACACCCAGTGTTTCTGTGAGAGGTGTGATTTTGGCCTATTCTTCTAAACATATTGTCTTTACGTCTTGGTCAGATGGATTCAGGTCAGGTGATTGACTGGGCCATTCTATCACCTTGATTTTTTTTTTCTGAAACCAATTGAGAGTTTTGTTTGCTGTATGTTTTGGATCGTTGTCCTGCTGGAAGGTTCACCCACTTCTCATCTTCATCATCCTGGTGGAAGGCAGCAGTTTCTCCTCAAGAATCTCCTGGTGAAAGGCTCCATTCATTGTTCCTTCAATTATATGAAATCTGCCAGTACCATGTGATGAAAAACAGCCCCATGCCATTATGCTTCACTTCCAGACTTCACTGTTGCTGTAGTGTTTTTAGGGTGATGTGCAGTGCCTTTTCTTCTCCAAACATGGTGTAGTATAACAGCCAAAATGTTTAATTTTGCTCTCATCTGACCAGACTACACTCTCCCAGTATTTCATAGACTTGTCCAAATGAGTTGTAGCAAACTTTAAACGAGCTTTAACATGCCTTTTTTTTAGTAATGGAGTCTTGTGGGGTGAGCGTGAGCAATGGAGTGCATTGCCTATTGTTTTCTTTGGGACGATGGCACCTGCTGCCTCCATGTGTTTCTGGAGCTCTTTCCGATTGGTCCTTGGCTCTTGGGTTACTCTTCTGACTTTTCTTCTGACTCCCTGATCAGAAATCTTGTGAGTAGCTCCTGTGCCGTTGATGACGAAGTGTTGTTGTTTCCACTTGTGGATAATAGCCCCAATGGTGTTTACTGGAGGATTCAAAAGTTTTTAAATACGTCTGTATCCGATTCCATCAATATGTTTTGCTACAATAAGGTCTTGGGAGAGCTCTTTGCTTTTACCCATCATGAGATGTTTCTTGTGTGACACCTTGGTAATGAAATGCATTTTTATAGAGCATCAATTTACTAACCCAGCTGATATTAATTTGCATAGATTGGAGGTATAATTACTTATGGATTTCAGATGGTTCCTTGCTTTGCCTTGGAGATTTGCTTTTTCTTAATGTGTTCAATCCTTTTTTCCTGTGTCATTCCACTTTATCACACATAACTTTATTTATGGACTTTAATGTTGTGAATTCTTTATATTTGCAGATTTCATTAGTTAAAACTGATGTCTGGTAAAAAAAAAAAAATTCCATGTGAATAAGCTCATAAGAAATATATTTACTGAAAAGAATGTCATCATGTTCAATACTTATTTCCAAACTGTATCTACATGACAATTTCTTTCAGATACATACATACAAACATGAATTCAGTAATACACACACACACTTACACATGCACAGATCTTTTTGGTCCAATAAACACAACTACAGTATCCCTCTTTCTATACTTCCAGACTACTCTATCACCAGAACTTGTCAAAACTACTAAAAGAGACAGCAGCTCATTTATTTATTTATTTGTTTATTTATTTGTTTATTTATTCATTCATTTTCTACCTTATGTTCTTCGTCTCTTGCTTCATATACACAAAACTCCACCTCACAGAAAAACTAGTTATTCATAAGTGAAAGTGCTGATTACATTCCTAAGATCTACTCCCGAGGCCTGTGCGCCACACACACACACACACACACACACACACACACACACACACACACACACTGAGTGAGCACTGCACTGTTTCACCGCTCCATTAGGCCGTGTTACCTGATGACGCTCTCCTCCCTTTATTTATCTATCTATTTCTGCCTTACGAGACAACGCGGGTTACCGTTTTAATATCTCAAGTGAAACACGATTATTACGTCTTAATGCTGAAATTACGGTGCTTATATATTTTTTTTATTTTGCTCTCTCTTCCTCTTGATGCCAATCGTTTTTTCCCCCCTTCTCCTGCGTTGCACCCCATGGCATTAACATCTTTATCCCGGCATGTGTTTCTGGTTTTAAAACCTTTACCCCTGCTGTTTGAAAAATAGTGCTCATTTTCATCCCCCATGGAGAGCTGAAATCCCCATTGGCGAACCATTAGAGTTCTCGGAGCTCCCCTCCCCTTCCCGAACGCTTATTACTCCTGCCTGTACACTCCGCACTGGCTCATTGGGTTTCACTAAATTATGCAAATAAGGTGATGCTCAACATATAGGTTTTTTTTCCACCCTTCGTCTAGCTCTCTCTTTTTCAGCTTTCTGCAACTGCGCAAGTTTACACAGCTTTCCGCGTGCGGCGACATCATTACACTGACGCAAGGCTGTCAGCGAGATTTATGCATCAGTGACAAATTATATTGGAAATGTGTTTCACTGCAACAATCCCCCCCTCTTCACTTTTATTTTCCTCTAATTTCCACCATTCCTTTCTCAGGTTGAGCCAAGTTCTGCCTTTGCCTTTGCCTTGTGGGGGCATTTCAAAGAAAACTTAGCCGAGTTATTTCCATTTCTGCTTTATGTTTTTGTTTGTGCATATCAATGTGCGCCTGCTGATCCAGGCGCGGCTGTGTTCAAATGAATTCATTAATCAGACGTGATGCACAAAAACTGCTCCAGTGCTGGTGGGTTCCTGTGTCTGTGCACAACTTGTGATTGGAGTTTGTGCTTGCTCGCTTAAAACAAAGTCGTTTTCTCACCTTTTGATGACTTTCTAAAGCAAAATGTTTCAGCTGATGAAAGACTTTGACTCACATTTACCAGTCCTACATCATCACAAGATCATATCCTGGTCTTATCCATCCTGATCTAGTGTCTCATCATTATTATCTGTCGTCATTCAAAACTCCTAATTTTTGGATTCTTTAATGCTTTCTGAATGGGTTTATAGGGTTTTAAGGGTTTTCTTTATACACATTGCTTTTTATGGCATTCAGAAGTGTAAGTTCACATGCACACTTCAACATAAAGAGGTCGAAAAGGCACTGTTTAGAGCATTGCTTTCTTTAAAATATTGTTTGATTCATTTATTTATTTGTTTGTTTGTGTTTGTTTATTTGTTTCATTAGTCTTGATTTCTTTGTTGTTTTGTATTATTGCTTGTTTGTTTGTTTGTTTGTTTTACTTCATTTGTATTAGTTTCATTCTTTTTTTATTGTATTGTAATTTTATTATCTTTTATCTGGTTATTTATGTTTTTGGTTGCTTATTTATTTAGCTGTTTGCTTGCATGCATATTTACTTGTCTGTTTATTTGTTTGCTTGATTGATTTTGTGTATTTCTTTAGTTATTATTGCTTTCTTCATTTTTATGGTTTTGTTTTTATTAGTTTATTTATACATCTGTCTGCTTATTTATTTATCGGCTTGTTTGCCTGCTTATTTGTTTTTTGTGTGTTTTTATTTATTTTATTGTTGTTGTTTTTGCTTGTTTTTTGTTCATTTATTTTATTGTTGTTTTTTGTTTGTTTGTTTATCTTGTATGCTGCTCATTTATTTATCTGCTTGTTTGTCTGCTTATTTGGGGGGATTTTTGTCTGTGTATTTTATTTATTTGATTGTTTTTGCTTGTTTGTTTGCTTGTTTGTTTGTTTGTATATTTGGCTTATTTATTTAGCTGCATGTTTGCCTGCTTGTCTGAGTGTTCGCTTGTTCATTTGATTGTTTGATTGTTTGTTTTTATGTCTTAAAGTATGTAAAAGTATTATTATGTATTTATTATACCTTTCTTGACCTGGGATTTATGTAAAGAATTCTCCATCTTCAATCCACTGGCATATAAAAAGGATAAATCCTCAATGACACCTCATTCACTACATGTGCTCACTACATAGAGTATAACATATGACATAGTGCACTATTTGGCCAAGACAACCACATCATTTATGATTCAACCACAGAAAATTTTTAGAAATCTGTTCATTTCTAAAGCATGTGAAAATAAAGTGGTGCATGTATCTAGCCACAAGGGTCATTTAGTAAAAATGTGTTTCAACAACATGACATTAAGACAACTAGCTTGAGTCTGAATACAATAAACAGAATGCAGATAGGTGGCTTCAAATAATTCAAATAATATTCAAACACCATGCTCACACACAGCTCACAGCCCACACACCAGCCCATGAACACACACCTATCATTGGCCACTGTCATTCTCGTCATGTGAGTGATTCCCCACTGAGTAAATAAGCACAATTCACACTGACGGACGACGGAGCATTGACGCCACATGACAGACGTGTAACAACGTAAACGTCACCATATTGTTTTTTTCCTCCTTGTGAGCCTGAAGTGCTTCAGTGCATAGATTAGAGCATGCAAGAGGCAAAATATAACAAATCCCTCTTAACCCCTCACACACACACACACACAGAGCATTCCAATATCACTCTCACTCTCAGTGTTATTAAACACAACTTTGCAGATTTACTTCTTTCAGAGGGCCATTTAGGCCAGCGGCACAGGAAGGAAGTATGTGAGGGAATTGCAGGTTGCCAGTGTGTGTCTGGCCATGCAGAGTGACAGGGGTTGATTTGGAGCGCGGTGCGACTGAGGCCCTCCTCCCGCGTGTTGTGACAACCGCTCATTACACCTCAACAGCTGCCGCCCATGCCACATGCAAATGGACACAAATGGGCTCCCGCTGCAGAGAAGCTCATAAGGCTGTTTTAGCTGCTACTCTCATTCGACCTCATCTCTCTCTCTCTCTCTCTCTCTCTCTCTCTCTCTCCATCTCATCTCTCTCATTTGCTCCTCCTTCTGCAATCTTCCTCTTCATCTCCACCTTTCCTCTCATCTCTCTGTCTCTGTCTGATCATGTTCAAGGAGGTAAGCTTTAAAAAAAGTAACCCTAAATTAAAATTGTAAGCTTCATGGTCCATAAATATCATAGATCCAAGTTATAGCTTTATTAATGTTAAAAAAAAAGTTATTTTTTAACATACATTTTCATAACTGTTTATTAGAGAAATTTAGCCAGGTGTATACAGATTGTTCTATCTCTTATTTATTTCTTTTTCTTTTTTTTTAACGTTATTTAAATACATGTTTTGTTCACTATTTACCATTGTAACATATATATATATATATACCTGGTTAAATTTTATTACATATATTTTTTTCAGATAAATATCAAAAATACATTTGAAATCATAAGTGGATTGTAATCACTGATGTCTCTCTTTCTATAAAACAATGTCTTATAAGTAAGAATTCAGATAAGAATTTCTAATATTACTAGAGTTATTTGTATTAAACCATAAGAGATAACTTGAGTCCATGGAAGGGCCATGAAGATTCATCTTAATTTTAAATAACAAATTGAAATAAAAACACAGAATGAAGGTAAGGAATGAATAATTAACTAAATATAATTACTAATAATATTATTAATACAAATCTAAATCTAAAATTAATAGCATTTAAAAACGCAGATGTTCATCCAAAATATGGACTGTACTTCTGAACATACAACATACATTATGAAGAATGTCTAATATTTTTATTCCAATCACCTATTGCAGGAACATCTCTAATTATCCCAGGATTTTGCATACATTAATAAAGTGATTTTCAAACTTAAATCCACTTAACACTCACTGACTATATGCTGCACAGATCCATGTTGCTATTGTATGTGATTTAAGATGAGTGTTTAAAGTGAAACCGCAGCTTTCAGAGCGATTGTCCTCCTCCACTTTGACCACTTAGTGATGCTCATTTTTTCCTGCCGATGTTAATTGGCTTTTCTCTCTGCTCTCTGCTCGAATGCATTATCCTGTTGTAGTTTAAAAACAAAGGCTTGAACCAGAAATGACTAATTATACATGTCTAACCTCGATTTAATCAATATTTCCAGACTGATTTCCTAGACAAAGTATTGCTGCAATTGGATTCTTTTGATCAGAAAATGATATATTTTTCTATCACAGTTGCTGAAGTTTCTTTTTATGTTTTCTTTTTTGCAATACTGCAAAGTACTGAGTAATTATTTTTAGTAAAACTTTAACTAAAGTAAAAATTTTCCACTACAATGACAATCAGCTGTCCTTCCTGTAGCACTGTCTTAGGCATCTCACATTACAGACATTGCAGTTTATTGCTCTCGCCACATCTGCAGTCCTCATGCCTCCCTGCAGCAGGACCATGGCATGTTCACGCAGGTGAGCAGGAACCCTAGGCATCTTTCCTTCTGGTGTTTTTCAGAGTCAGTACAGAGGTCTCTTTAGTGTCCTAAGTTATTGTAACTGTGACCTTAATTGCCTAACGCCTGTAAGCTGTTCCTGTATTAAGGATTATTCCACAGGTACATGTGCAATGACTGTTTAAGTTTCTTTGAACAAGCATGAAAAACATTGTTTAGATCCTTTCCGATAAACATCTGTAAAGCTTATTTGGATTTTACAAGATTATCTTTACAATACAGTTTCCTAAAAATGAACGTTTCTTTTTTTACTGAGTATATATCATTCTCATGGATGGATCGGTAAGCTGTCGCAACGATGCGATTGACTTTAACAGGAAACATGGCAAGCACGCACGACACTGTTGCCAAACTTATTAACAAATTCAAAAGTCTGGAAGTGTTGCGGTCCAACCAAGACGTGAACGTCCATGAACCTTCACTGATGAAGGTACAACTGACGTGGTGCTGGCAAACACAGTCCACTATGTATGGAGACTTTTGGGACAACCTGTGGATGACTGCATTAACACAGCGATTCCACAACCTTGGTTTTGAAGAAAGCCACATCTGATTCAATCATCAACTAGTTGAAAGATCTTTCCTGAATTGTGTGCAAGAACAAGGAACAAAATGTGCAGGCTCAGGACTACTACAAATCACGTGGTGTATATAAAATATGGCAGATGTGGTGGACTATGGTGTCAACTACCAAAATGCTCCAGACCTTCATCAATATCAAAGCAGGGGGACCCTTCATGATGGGTAACAACCAACACAAACAGAAAAGAGGACAATGCTGCAATAACGGGTATGAAGACCTGGAGATGGACATCAAGAGATTGGGCAACTCCTGGAGTTCCTCTGGCTTTTTGCATTCACAGATAACAGTGTTGGAGAACAATGTCTCACTTAGAAAGTAAGAACAGATACACCACATATACTGTAATTTACACCATTACTCGAATGTAATTACCATGATCAATCATTTGAAACATGCTTCCTAAGGACAGTGTTTGATTTTGAAATAATTGTTAAAAATACATGGCTATATGATGTTTACTCTCAGCAATTCCAAGGGGTCCAAGCACCAAAGCTACAGGGATCCTGTAGTAAATCTGTGTTGTTATTGTTGCTGTTGTTGTTGTTGTTGTTTTACCCGGGTCCAAGCACCAAAGCTGCAGGGACCCTATAGTAAATATTTGTTGTTGTTGTTTTTACCAGGGATCCAAGCACCAAAGCTACAGAGACCCTATAATAAATATATGTTGTTGTTGTTGTTGTTGTTGCTACTGTTGTTGTTGTTTTACCCGGGTCCAAGCACCAAAGCTACAGGGACCCTATAGTAAATCTTTGTCATTGCTGTTGTTGTTGTTGTTGTTGTTGCTGCTGCTGTTCTTTTACCAGGGGGTACAAGCACTAAAGCTTCAGGGACCCTATAGGAAACCTGTGTTGTTGTTGTTGTTGTTGTTGTTTTACCAGGGGTCCAAACACCAAAGCTACAGGAACCCAATAATAAATATTTGCTGCTGTTGTTGTAGTTGTTTTTACCAGGGGTCCAAGTGCCAAAGCTACAGGGACCCTATAGAAAATCTGTGTGGTTGTTTATGTTGTTGTTGTGTTTACCAGGGGTCCAAGCACCAAATCTGGAGGGAGCCTATAGAAAATCTGTGTTGTTGTTGTTGTTGTTGTTGTTGTTGTTGTTGTTGTGTTTACCAGGGGTCCAAGCACCAAAGCTTGTAATTCCATTTACATTACATTCAGAAATCATGTAATTCCATTTTAAACATTTTAATCATGACAGTACTGGTAAAGGATTAAATGGGAACAAAACAGTATCTTCTAGTTTTCAAGTTTGTGTTAAAAAAAAACATAACCACAAAGTAAAACACTCCTCATTCTCCTCATTTTAATTGTGTTACATTTATTCCTGTAAAAACCAAAACAGCTGACGCCGAGAGAAAGAAATCATTGGCCTGCTGTTCGGATCACAGAGCGAGTCGTTGTGTTATTTGTGATGATGCTGCTCTGCTCTGGGGTCATGTCTTATTTAAATCTCGGCCCATTACAGCAGAAAAGTGTGTGTCCGTGTGTGTGTATGTGTGAGAGAGATAAACAGAAACAGCAGGGGAGGAGTAGAAACATGTTCAGATGCCTTGCCTGTTTCTCTTGATGGCTTTGAAGTTGGTGCTGTTACAGGTAAAGGAAGGGTTAGAGGATCAAAATGCTGCTGAGCTTCTATTAGGAGAGACACATGTTTACAAAACCTCCCTTTCTCCACCTCTCTCTCTCTCTCTCTCTCTCTCTCTCTCTCTTTAGCACACACATATAAAACACACTTAATACATAATGCATCAGAATTCTTTTTTTTCTTTTCACATTGCACTCCAATACATACAGTATGAAGTAGTGTATGCCTGTATATATGGCGACTGCTTTTAAAATTTATAATAATAATAATAATAATAATAATAATAAAAGGAGGAAGAAGAAGAAGAAGAAGAAGAAGATTGATTTATTTTTTCTTTAAAGGTCGAATGTAAAAATAGCAACGATTGATTGGTACTGTGATTTTTTTTTTTTTTTTTTAGATAAATACTATGTATTTACAGAGAGGCCACTATTGCATAATGTACACAGTGCATACAGAGAATTGACAAGACATTTGATAATAATAGATAGATAGATGGAAAAAAATATATATGTATTTATTGATCCCCAAGGGGACATTTAGGAATTTGTATCACATTATCACATTAATCACTGCAAATTTGGGTTAATTTAACAATACGGCTTCCACACTAATTGTTTAATATCTTCTAAAATAGCATTTTGTCACGGTTCCCCCTGGTGGCTGTACGCAGGTACTGCACCTTTGCTCTGCCGGAAGCAGAGTGCATGACAGTTCTCAACACGTGGACTGTGTTTGCGTTTTTGTGTGTGTCTCCACCCCAGTTTGCCGGTAGACTCCATTTCCCAGCAGCCACTGTTCACCAGTAGTCACATGTCTTCCTGCACCTGTTTCATGTTGTGGTTAATTATCACTGATGTGTGTGTGTGTGATATATATATAGTCCTTGTTTTCATGTAGTCTTTGTCTTTCGTTGTTTAGACTCACGTCTCTGTGTCACGGTGTTTGTGTTTAGCCTGAGTGTTTGTTTCATGCCACAGTGTTTATGTATAACAGACTTAGTGTCTTTGTTTGGTTGTTTTGTTGTTATGTATATATAAAATTTTCAAAATCTGCATTTGCATCCTTCTCAACTATCGAAACGTGACAGAACAAAAGACCTTTATCATGGATGCAGCGGATTTTTTCCCCCTGATGCCCGGTACACGGAGGAGCTTTCCGACGGACTGAAACGACTGACTGAACAAGTTGCACAGCTAGGGCAGCTGAAGCAAGCCAGCCTATAAGCCACGCCGATATACATATGGTTCCTGGCATATGTTGAGGTGGAACTGGCTAGGCTCATGCGCTAGCAGGCGCAACAGGCACTGCCTGAAAGCCCCCCGCAGCAGCTGAATAACACCATGCTTCCCAGCCCGGAGGTGACGGCTGACCCAGAAATTGTTTTTTTTTTTTGGGGGGGGGCACTGATGACAGCAGAGCTCCAGCCTGAGACCTATGAGGAGGTCTCAGCCATGGCACCACAGCCAGAGGTGAGCATGGCAGCCGCAGAGCTCCAGCCTGAGGCCATCTCCTGCCCTCCCTCCCCTGTTCTGGCTCTCGCTATGCTTTCCTGCTCGGCTGTGGAAGTCGCTCTGCCTTCCTGCTCGGCTGTGGAAGTCGCTCTGCCTTCCTGCTTGGCTGTGGACATCGCTCTGCCTCTCTACTCGGCTGAGGTCGTCTCTCTGCCATCCTGCTCCACTGAGGACATCTCTCTGCCTCTTTGTTGCGCTGAAGATATCACTCCCCCTTCCTGCTCCATGGAGGACATCGTTCCCCCCTCTTGCTCCGCGGAGAGCTTCGTTCCAACCTTGGGCCTCGCGGAGGACCTCGCTCCCCTCACTGGCCTCACGGAGAACCTCGCTCCCCTCACTGGCCTCGCGGAGAACCTCGATCCCTTCATGGGCCTCGCAGGGGACCTCGCTTTACTTTCCTGCACCGCTGGTTACTGCGTGCCGTTTCCCTGCTTGGCGGAGGTGGTCACTCTGCCTTCGTGTTCGGACGTGGACTTCAGGTCCGCCAACAAGGGGGTGTTTCGTGGCGCTCTGGGAGGAGCACCCTTTGCTCAGCCTCTCTGTTCCGCCGAGGACGCCGTCGCTCAGCCTCTCTGTTCCGCCGAGGACGCCGTCGCTCAGCCTCTTTGTTCCGCCGAGGATGCCATCGCTCAGCCTCT
>JAFFST010045692.1:96478-117888 GCA_022414735.1 Noturus placidus | reverse complement strand
CCATCCATCTTCAACCGCTTACTCCTTTTCAGGGTCACGGGGAACCTGGAGCCTATCCCAGGAGGCATGGGGCACAAGGCGGGGTACACCCTGGACAGGGCGCCAGTCCATCACAGGGCACAATCACACACACTCTCACACACATTCATACACTACGGACACTCTAGACACGCCAATCAGCCTACCATGCATGTGTTTGGACTGGGGCAGGAAACCGGAGTACCCGGAGGAAACCCCCGACACATGGGGAGAACATGCAAACTCCACACACACATGGCCCCGACGGGACTCGAACCCTGGACCCTGGAGGTGTGATGCGAACGTGCTAACCACTAAGCCACCGTGCGCCCCTATATATATATATTTGGTGTTATTTCTGCCTTCCAAGTCTAACCTATTCACAAACAGACAAATGGAAATGCTGACAAAATAAAAACGCTGCATTTATAAGGGAAAAGTAAGCTGCCTAGTATTGACTAAAACAGAATGTAAAGTCCTTCAAGGTAATATACTGTACATTTCCATGGTGAATCTGCAGCATGTCAGCGTTCAGTTGCTTATTTCCATAACTGCGCTTCCCTATGGAATAAGTATCTCAGTATTTTGTAAATACAGCGATTTACAGATAACCTGGTCGACATTTCTTTTCTGTATAATTGTTATGACATTTCAGTTGAGGCGAGCCTCGAGAGACGCTCAAGGCCGACTGAGTGAAAAAAAAAGCACTGCCTTACTCTGCTCCATTTATTCTCTCCTACTCAGTTCAGGTGAAAATTACTCAGCAAAGCGCCCGGGCCTGATTCCTTCTTCCACGGCTCAGCACACCTCCACTATTTTACACTTCAGACAGAGCTATTCAAGCATCCACAAGCCACATTTGAGAAAGAAACAAACATAGTTGGGGGAATATATATGTGTGTGTGTGTGTGTGTGTGTGTGTGTGTGTGTGTGTAGATTAGAAGAAACTGATCTCTGATGCAGTGACCCAGGATGTCTGCTCGTTTATTTCCAAGCCTATTATGAGTAGTGTTTGCATCTCTCAGAGAAAACGATAGCGAAGATCGGATATTCCGTCTAGCCGTTCCAGTCTCCCTTGCGATTGGTCTCTCTCTTGCGTCCACTCTGCTGTGTGCTTACAGTTTTGATGGATTTAGGGCATTTTCCGGATGTGATATCTCGTCCCATTTTGATTTATTTTATGGAGATAAAAATGGTAAAAGTATTCATTTTATGGTTGACGGAGGACCTATTGTATGTTTGGCTGAAATGGATCGGTCTAATGCTATTAAATGCAATGTGATTACTGACTAGACCTTCACCACGATTGGATATCAGGTCTCCAGTGGTGTAGCTGTGGATTTGCAGAAAACAATTGCGAGTGGCCAGACCAATTATTTTTCAACTGTGACATTCGGAGTGTGTGGGTGTGCTTGTGTGTGCATACTGTCTCCATCTCCTTGGGGGCATTACAGCAAAATCTGATCCTGTAACCCCTTATTTGTGTTCTTGCACAATCCTTCAAGACAGTTGGTATCCAACTGCGTATTTCTCTAATAACTCTGATACTGACATGCTTCTTCAGAAAAAAGAAAGAGAAAGTCTCCATTATTATGCCTCTAAAGTTAAATTTCTAAATGGATTTTAAACCAAGGCTCCTTAGTAATTATTTTGTTCTGAATGATAAAAGACAGCTGATAGCTTTCTATGAGGAGTGTCAGAAACACAAAAAAAGACACAAATGCACAAGATGAAGCATCTTTCAAGCTGGCATCAAGCTTGAGATGAGTCCCGCTGTATATCTCGAGCTGTCTCGGTCTCGTCTGCATGCCTACACACACATGGACATGTGCTAATGCACACTCGCTGCTTAATAGCACGTGAAATATGCTTACACTGGGCAATAAAGAAATCACACTTTTAGCCCCTGACACAAAATAATTTTTCAGCAGTATATTATAAAAAAAGAAAAGCAGGGGAGGAACATGAATTGGACAGTTCGGCAAAACAGCATTTCACATTACATAGCGATTATTTCACTCATTGCCCATGCACTAATAAATCTCCACCTGGGCGTTTCATCCATCTTTCAGCAAGACAGCTGAAGCTTGACACACGTGCACTCACTGCAGATATCTATAGCGAAGGGCTATAGATCTCGATTCTAGTTCATGTGACATGGCTTTGGCATACCTGTCTGGACTTTCCACATCAATCACCATCACGGCTCTTTAATCAATGATGTATAGATGTTACATTAATTAATGTTGATGTAAAATGACATGGACATTTAAGGTTTCTACCGAAATACAATTATCTCCTTTTCCTTTATTTATTTATTTGTTTATTTGTTTCGCTCAGGAGGGTCACTGGGTTCAAATATGTTTGATTGATAGTAAACTAGGCATGATTTTATTTTTAAAGATTTGATGCCATTTCATTTCAGCCTTGTGGGGAATTGGGGCTTTTGGACAGCACAGTGACAACAGTATTGGGTCATGCAAGATTAATTGCAGGTCTGATAGAAGCAGTGTATCAATTATCAATAATTTACTGAGAATGACAGCATCGGAGTCTGTCTGGTTATATGTAGATAGTTAAGTTCATCTAATGCATGTCCGACGCTGGATAGACTAGTTATTTCAATGCATTCACATGTTACAGTGATACACGTCACATGTTCTAGTCTGAAAATATTTCAGACTAAATAAAGCTCATAGAATTATACAGCCAACTTTACAAGACTACGCTGGGATGAGCTGCATGCAAGGTGCTAGCTTGCCATCGGGGGCAACTTAGGGTGCAGTGTCTTGCCCAAGGACACTTCGGAATGGGATCACCCGGGCCGGGATTCGAACCACCAACCCCACGATTAGCAGATTAGTGGACAACCCGCTCTACCAACTGAGCCACAGCCGCCCCCAGTTGTTAACTCTGAGACTTGTTTTCCAAGTTCAGTATTCAGTGTTTTCTGGATTAAACCCTTGCCTATTTGTCTTTGGCTTTACTTATGTATATTATGTATATCACCGATCTCTGCTTTTTTCTCTGACCCCAGTTATTATTGGGTCTGCCTAATAAACAACATGCTAAGTGTATGCACTTGCATACTGCTTTCACTCACCGCACATTACAAATTTGATAAACAGATTTATTATTTCGCACATTTATCTTTGTTAATAATGTAGCCTAAAAGGCATTGGAGCTGGGAATGTAATTAGTAACCTGTGTATGGTGGTTAATCGAAGTGCGTCATTGAACAGTGATGTTCTGAGACCATTTTTGCTTTAATTATTAAAAACATGACTAGTCAAGTCCTTTTTTTCTGAATTACAGTTCGCCTGGTAAGAATTAGAAGTCATGCAGCAGGAACCATAAAGCACATATCATCTCTTGAGGGAAAATGTCATTCCTGCAAAGAGTGTCATACATAATTAAACAAGCATGCAAGCGAAATGACGAAAAAGTGCGTACAGGAAAGAAGGAAGAGTTGGTGTGAATGCGCCAGGAGCTAACGTGCAGTGTGGAGTTGCATGTTGATAGGTTTCAACCCTAAGGCTGTTCTCAGCTAAGGTTCCTTGAGAACTTGTCGCCCTTGGCTTGCATGCACAGACTAGTGCAAGTCTACCAGTGAGAACGAGGCACGGTTGTGTGACACTCTCTCCCACTGTCCTCTGTATTTTAATTTTTTTTTTATCTCTCCTGCATTCACTCTAAACCCGTGCAATAATGGCACAAACACGCACATAATCTGTGCACTACAGCCTTCACTCCCACATGCATGTTATCGCAGTGAAAGCGAGAGACTGAGGAAGTTAAGAGCATGAGCATGGAAAAAAGACAAGCCTTTCTTCCCCCTCGAGGGATCAGGTGCCTTCATCCAAGAGTGGAAGATGAGTTCTAGCAGGCACGCTTGACTGCAGGCGTTTGATCAAATGCAGACGATGCTGAGAGTACGGCGTGCAGCCGAAGAGGGATTTTAATGAGTGCTTTTTCAAAGCTAGCTGTGGGCTTTCTCTCAATCTGTTCAGATGTAGGAAAAAGTTCAGTGTCAGTCGAACTCCTGGCGCCATTGTCACTCTGCGTACAGAGGGCTGTTGTCGTGTAATGACAATGACACATTGTGGCAAGAATCTTGCTCTTGTTTGACCCACAAACACAGTGCGTTGAATTCCTCTTTGGTGTTAATCCATGCATCAACTCTAAGGATGAGCTTATCGAGGAGAGGCTCAGGAAGGAAAAGCCTCCATGACTGTGCAGTGACAGTTACACTTCTCCAAACAAGCATTCCACCACCAGCTTCTTTAGCACACAAACACTGCACAAACACGATTGACTTATTCGACATTCGGTCCTTGCATATAAACACTGAGTCCTAGCAACACCTCTTTCCCACAGACGAAGGAGTGCGTAATTGAGTACGTTTGTGTCTGAAAAGGTTTAAAGCCTAACGGATTTGAGTGACTCAAAGGGCAACCTGTTTACCTCTCTCTCTCTCTCTCTCTCTCTCTCTCTCTCTGCCTTCTGAACGAGTCACTGCTTGTGCTTTTGCTCATACCTATTTTTTCCTCCTCTCTCTTTTTGGCTTCAACACTCTTCGGATTGCAACCTGAAAGAACCTTTGTGCCAATCTGCCAAGCTGAGAAGCCAAACAATCCATCTCTAACCACACAAATCCAGTTTGTCCAATTGTTTTTCACTGATTTTTATACTGCCACAAATCCTTGCTGGTGGGTAAATCCTGACAGAACAATAAGCAGCGCTATCTGTGTTTTAACTGGTGCTGGGAGCACCCACTGGCTTGCTTCCAAAACACCTCATTCACATGGAATTTAGCAACACGCCCATGTTATTTCACTGTCTTATTTTTTGGGCTGAACACCACGTTCTCTCCTGTGATTGGCACAGTGGCAGTAGACTGGTGTCCGCAGGGGATTTAGAGCGTGAATTGGCATCGCCAGTCCGGTCATGTCAGAACATGTGCGAGTGTTGCTGTTACAGTTTTATAATAAGCGAGTGTGAGGTTAACTTTGGGGGTGTATGAGGTAAACATTCTAGCTGCATTCAAGTTAGAGTGCCAATATTTCAAAGTCATATTTGTAGTGAAGACTTTCAGTTACATAAAGTCAAGATGTTGTACACGCCACACTGCACTGTACTGTACACGCACTCTACCCAGACACTCGTTACACATATGTGCATTAGTCATCGCTATCTGTAAAATATTCTTCTCTCCATGTCAATAAAGTAGTAAAGTTACTTCCTCTTCTGACCATATAAAGTTCTCAGATGCTTCCAGATAACATTTGCACTGGATAACCCATGAGCATGGTGCAGAGCAAGTATACGACTCATTCCAGACATTCCTCTTATCCACTATCTCATGTCCCAGTTTCGTCCCTGTTGCCATGGATACAGAGCGTACACTCTTGAAGGTGCGGCATGTCTGCTGTGGAAATGTGTGTGTGTGTGTGTGTGTGTGTGAGAGAGACTGTCTGTGTGTGTCTGTGTGTGATGTCTGTGGCATGGACCCATGGGATTAAACTTAAAAAATCTGCTCACTTGCCATGATACAGCGGACACTTTTGTGATTCATCGCACTCAGTTTGCTCTCAATTAAGGGCATGAATGGGACTGAAGGGCACTTTGAGCCGATGAGTAGGTACAGGGAAACAAACAGAACAACTTAATGATGCTTTATAAAAGAAAACGAGTGAAAAAGTGACAAAGTGCTCAATTATTGGGGATACAATGACAAGAAATAGACTGATCTAATGAATGAAAATACATGTCTCTTTTTTTGCCTCCAGAATCTGGTACAGTTTAGTTTTTTTATTCATATTCACAACATTTCACAATTTTATTTCAGATAGGAGGCAATTCCGGGGCAATTGTTGTTGAGTTATTGCAATCGTAAGTGTCGTGTGGGTCAAAAGTAACATTTCAAGCTTGCCCTTTTGGAAATTGGCCTCAAAATGACCCAAATGCAACAAATGATATGCAGTGCTTGTGCAACATACAGTATGTACATTGAGATGAATTGGTCCAAGTTTAAGTTCTTCCAAATAATGTCTGACATATGGTCTCATTAAAGTAGAGCTGCTGTGGTCTTTGGGCAGACCGATTACTAACACTTAATGGTGGTATGCAAGTCAGATGAGACTAGAAAGTATAATTGCTATCTGGTATAATATAACAAAATTGCCACGCTAATGTCTAGCAATTCACCTGACCTGATTTGTATTAAAAAGTTACAAATGTTAGAGTTAGAGTTAGAGGTAGTTCCTTTGCTCATGATGTCATTTATGTAACGTTGAATGAAATCCAATCAAATTGACTTTGCTTGTTCAAATTCCTATGCATTTAAAAAACGAAATGCCTTTACATGTATTCCTCCAGACATATATGTTTTGAACGTAGTGTTGACATGATTTTTTAAAATATCTCCTCCAAAAAGCAAAAAAAGCCATTTGAAAATATGCATTGCATTGATTTATGAGGTGGCTTAGTGGTTAGCACGTCTGCCTCACACCTCCAGGTTCTGGGGTTCGAGTCCCACCAGGGCCATGTGTGTGTGGAGTTTGCATGTTCTCCCTGTGTGTTGGGGGTTTCCTCCCCCAGTCCAAAGACATGCATGATAGGCTGATTGGCGTGTCCGTAGTGTATGAATGTGTGTGTGAGTGTGTATGTGATTGTGCCCTGCGATGGACTGGCACACCATCCTGGCTGTACCCGGCCTTGTGTCCGTGTGTGCTCCCTGGCATAGGCTCAAGGTTCCCCATGACCCTGTAGGATAAATAGTATAGAAAATGGATGGATGGATGGATTTATGTCTGAAGAATAACGGTAAGAGAATGTGTATTATGCTGTAAAGAAGCAGAAATGCAGAAAAACTACATCTTCAGTAACCACTTTATCTTGGTCAGAGCTGCAGTTGGATAAATGATGTCAAACAAAAATGTATGTGTGTGGATTGATGATAAGGTGGAACTACTGCTTAACATTGGGATCTAATCCAAAATATCAGTTCACAGTGCGGTTTGTAGCTCTAGGGTGGTGGACTCAGGAACAGTACAGTGAGTATCGTATTGTGGCACCATGTTATTAGACCTCCACACAAGGGTGTAATAATAAAACAAAGGCAAATAAAATTGTTAACACGTTATCAAATAAGAAATTACAAACCACAAACTAACAGCCTGGTCAGCAGCCACGATAAATGGCTACAGGTTACTGTCCACACGGGGTTTCGCCACCTTGGAGGCTGTATTCAAAGAGATTTGGTTGTACCGTGTGCTGTTTCTTTGTGGACAGGAAGCCAGAAATTTCTGTATACATTTGGACAGGGCTTAAGAATCCTACCAAGATAAAAAACTATCAAGAAAAAAAAAAATTCATTATTTAAGAAGACAGCAAGTAAACCTGGGTGCAGGACGGAGAAGAGTGCTGCATGTCTTCCTTGTATCTTGATGGATCGGGGTCGGGTTGAAGGGAGCGTGATGTAGAATGTGGTGTGAGAAGTGTCTTCAGGTAGGTAGGAGTCTGTTTTAAATCTGGAGCAGGCAGATACAGGTAGCCAGTGGAGGGAGCGCAGCAAAGGGATGATGAAAGGAGAACATGGGGAAATTGAAAACAAGTTGTGTAGATGTGTTATGGAGCAGATTATGTAGGATAATGTACAGTATGGAGGAAAACATTTTCAAAAACAGCTTTATTTCAAGTAGGATTTGAGACAAAGTATTGACTTGGACTTGTCTCTGACTTATTAGCATTTGTACATGGACTTGGTTTCAGTACTGGGCATTGGTCTCACTAAGTATGGGCCTGGACTCGATGGAGCGTTTGTAAAAAATAATGTTTGTCAAGAATAATTATAATTAATCAATTTGTATAACGCTTTTTACAATGGACATTGTCTCAAAGCAGCTTTACAGAAATATCATTTTACATTTACAAGCAACTTACAAATGAGACACACTCACACACCAATGGTAGCAGAGCTGTCATGCAAGGTGCTAGCTTGCCATCGGGGGCAACTTAGGGTTCAGTGTCCAAATAGTTGGATCATTTGGACGTGAACTTGACTCGACGTTCATAAGACTCAGTCTTGACTGAATCTCAGCTAGTTCTGAGCTTAGACTTGACAACTGCATTCTTGACTACACCCCTAGTGTCATGTATAATATTGCCAAAAAAGACAGTACCCGTATTTTCCGCACTATAAGGCGCAGTCTCTATTACGGGATCTATTTCTGTACTCTACCAATACATAAGGCGCACCGTGTTATAAGGCCCATACGGTTGTAACGCCAACCAAAGTCGCACAACATTTTTACAGATTTTGGAACTCAGTCCACACATAAGGCGCACCGGATTTAAAATTGAAGGCTTTTGGGTGCGCCTTATAGTGCGGAAAATACGGTAAGTTGAAGTTTTACGGGTTGAAACATGTCTCTCTTTCTCCAATTTCTGATTTCTGTTTAGTAATTCATTTTCTTGTGTTGCAAAAGCCTGTTCCTGTATTAAGTAAGATATTACAATGTTGCACCTGAGTAACTTTGAATGGGTTGGTTTTTTTTTCCCGTCACTTATTACACCTTCTGTAGTGTTGCGCAAGCTTCGATTTTATCTCCTGTTTTACTTGAGCAAATACCATCTTGATAAGAATCTCAAAGAGGCGGCCACCACATTGCACAATAACAAATCCACCCAAAGTACGATCCTCATTTATTTGTATTTTTTTTTAAACAGGACTCCAGATAAAGGCATGCAGCTACGAGATGTGTGATATTAAAGGCCTATTTCACAGCTCTTTATTTGATCCTGTTTTATCCATGCTGCTGTATGCAGAGTCGACTGTAAGCACTTAACTGGGCTTTGGAATACTTACACCAGGTTTCTCCTGGAGCTTAAAGATTACACACAGCCTGTAGTCTCTCGCTCGTCTTCCACATAACACTGTAATGGGAAGGTTATATTGGTTTTTCTCCATAAGTGTGGTTACAGCCCTATTTTAAGCCACCGGCTCACACAGCCATGCTAATTACATGACAGTGAAGCTCCAACACTTTTTCAGTTGCATGAGGTATAGGACATAAAGGTGTAATGCGGTCTGTCCATTTTAATGATAGTACAGTCTAAAGGTGTGTTTTTGCTACAGAACCTTCTCAAGAACTCAAAAAAATTGATAGGAATTCAGAAACTTTAACCACATTTCCATCAAAGCTCCTTTTAGCTCTTGAGCTGGAACCGTTTTGGATCCTGCTCCAGACTAGGTACTTCATATCGGGTGTTGAACTTGCCACACTGAATATAGCAGATCGCAAATCAAAGTCATAACCGCGTTGTTATGATTTCTAACAATACGTTAAGCTCGCAAGGGTGTAGAGCATAATTATTGACTATCATAGGCGGTGCAGCATGACTGCCAATCTTTTTTTCAACGCTTCAAATGGAGTGTTTAATAAATGCTTCAAGTTATTCAAGTCATGTGCACAAGGACGGTGTACAACTAGCAATAAAATTCCATGCTTTACCACGGCAACATTACAACTGCTATTCCAGTAGACACAAACAACAACATTACAACCGTGGAAATAAACAACAGCATTACGGCCTATACAGCAATAGGGCGGCTGTGGCTCAGTCGGTAGAGTGGGTTGTCCCCTAATCCACTAACCGTGGGGTTGGCGGTTCGAATCCTGGCCCGGGTGATCCCATGCCGAAGTGTCCTTGGGCAAGACACTGAACCCTAAGTTGCCCCCAATGGCAAGCTAGGGCAAGCTACCTTGCATGGCAGCTCTGCTACCATTGGTGTGTGAATGTGCTCTCATTAGTAAGTCGCTTGTAAATGTAAAAAAAATGATATTTCTGTAAAGCTGCTTTGAGACAATGTACCATTGTAAAAAGTGCTATACAAATTATTATTATTACAAGAACAGGCAAAACAGCATTACAACAGACTCAAACAGCAATAAATACAATATCTCCTTCACAGATTGCTACATAATGCTGCAAAAGTGCTATAGTGATAGAAAGTGGTGTACAGTACATGTAGAATAGGGTGTAATGAAATGATCTATGTCTGGATTTGTTTAGTTCTCTAAATATCTGTATTTATATTTTGGCCCCATAAAGACTGAAAAACAATGAGGGGGAAAAAAAAAAACCTCGAGGTAGAAATGCCTGTTCTGGCTCCAACAGTTCCTCAACCTCAGCTACATCAGTCTTGAATTCCTCCACCTGACCAGGCAGTTACTAAGGATGCTGTAAATGTATCTCACAGCACTACATGTTCATGTTAGTGACGAATTCATAATCCTTTGTTTTTGTCTCACAAGCTTCATATCAGACTACTTGCTCACACGTGTACAGTATGACAGATAAATCCTCCTGCACGTGCAATTTATCTCATTAGAGTAATTGCATCTCATTAGATCCCAGTCTTGATGGACACGTCTAGTTAGTCTCAACCAGTTGCCCTGTGATCTTTGCTGGATCTTTTTCCAATCTTCAACTGTCCAGTTTGGGTGAGCCTGTGAATGCTGTAGCCTTATTTTCCTGGCTTTGTTCTTCTCAGACAGGAGTGGAACGAGATGTGGTCTTCTGATGTTCTAGACCATCCACCTCAAGTTTACATTTACATTTAGCAGACGCTTTTATCCAAAGCGTCTTACAAATGAGAGCACACTCACACACCAATGGTAGCAGAGCTGCATGCAAGGTGCTAGCTTGCCATCGGGGGCAACTTAGGGTTCAGTGTCTTGCCCAAGGACACTTCGGCATGGGATCACCCGGGCCGGGATTCGAACCACCAACCCTACGATTATTGGATTAGTGGACAACCTGCTCTACCGACTGAGCCACAGTCGCCCAAGTTTCGATGAGTTGTGCATTCTGAAAGACGTTTCTTCTCACCATGGTTTTAAAGAGTGGTTGTATAAGCGAGTTACTATTGACTTCCCGGCAGCTCAAACCATCAATAAGGTGTACTGGATGTTTTTTTTGTACTATTGCGTGTAAACCTTATACACTGCTATGTGTAAAAACCGCAAGAGATCAGTAGCTATTGAAATGTTCAATCCAGCCTATCTGGCACTAATAATCATTCTACAGTCAAAGTCACTTAACTCAAACACTTTTTTCCAGTTCTGATGTTTGATGGGAACATTAACTTGAGCACTTGACCTGGTTCTGCACTGTGCTCCTGCCAGATGATTGGCTGATTGGATACAGGCAGATTATACATACATGCACACAATAAAATGGTAAGTGGTGCACCTATATAGTGCTTTTATCCAAAGCGCTTTACACTGTGTCTCATTCACCCATTCACACACACACCAATGGGAGCAGAGCTGCCATGCAAGGTGCTAACTTGCCTTCGGGAGCAGCTTGCGGTTCAGTGTCTTGCTCAAGGACATTTCAGCATGTGGAGTCATGTGGGCCGGGAATCGAACCGCCAACCCTACGATTAGTAGATTAGTGGACAACCCACTCGACCAAATGAGCCACAGCCACCCTGTTAGAACATATGTGAACATGAAGGCAGTGCCGTCTAGCTATTGTGCAGCTTCGCCTTTAATACTGACAGTGTAACGGTGCAATTATAGTACAAACAAGATAAGATAGTCAGGGACATCCACATTTTCCACAGAAATGTTATTCAATCACTAAGAAATTACTCTTATGACTAAGATATCCATAGAAGGCAAACTGTATTTCAGTGGACTTTAACATATTGAGAAACTAGAGGTCAGAAGTGACTGTTCGTAAAACTCGGTGGACACACACACACACACACACACACACACACACACACACACAGCACACACACACACACACACACACACACAATTAAAAAGAAATACTGTAATACTTGCGCAATTATAACTTTAAAGCCATGTCTCAAGCCATTTTGATTTTATTGTGCTCTGTGTATGTGCATGTGTGTGTGTGTGTGTGTGTGTGTGTGTGTGTGTGTGTGTGTGTGTGTGTGTATTCATTTTAGCCCATATGGGTATGTTTACAGGCTACACGATCCATCTATCATAAAGCATACAGAGCTCCGTCATACACTCAGTCTTGTTTTTCATTCTACGCTCTTTGGATTGCACCCTAAAATAACCTTTCTGCCTGTCTGCCTGTCTGAGGAGCCGAGAAATCTATTCTCATCCACACACACACACACACACACAAACACACACTGTTTGTGTAACTGTGTTTCTGTGGTTTTATACTCCCACAAATCCCTCTGTAACACATATAGGTGTTTGGTGCACCTCTGTTAGTCTGCACGAGCGCTTCTTTCTATAGTGTGCAGTCGAGACAGGACTAATGGAAGGATTGTGTAATGGTTACTGTAAATCTGTGTCTCAGAAGAGATGGGCAGTGTTTCATCCATCCTGTTTCATTCATATTGCGATATCCGCTTCTATATTCGGCAGTGGTGTAGAGTCAATCAGAATATGCAGCCAGCTGGATGATCCGGCTGTACAAATAGTGCAGAGCTCTGTGACACACATTGTTAGTATGCTGAAAACTATGTTTAGTCCCTTGAAACCTCTCTCTCTCTCTCTCTCTCTCTCTCTCTCTCTCCTTCACTCAGCCAAATCTGAGCCATGTACACTTCACGCCTCTGGCAAAAATCTTCTTATTCTCATTCTCTCTCTTTTTTTTTTTGGTAACATATACACTGCCAGTCAAAAGTTTTTTTTCTTTTTTTCTTTTTTGGTTCAACTTCTAGAAATGGGTTCGAGTAAAATGCTAGTTATGAAATACATATAAGTGACCTGAGAAATGTTTGTGACTTTTTTTTCAAAAATGTTATCGGGAAAATAATTCTAACAGGAAAATGCTGATCCGGATCACTCTAATTAGACACGTGCACCACAAGGTATATTTACATTTACATTTATTCATTTAAATGACGCTTTTATCCAAAGCGACTTACAAATGAGACACACTCACACACCAATGGTAGCAGAGCTTCCATGCAAGGTGCTAGCTTGCCATTGGGGGCAACTTAGGGTTCAGTGTCTTGCCCAAGGACACTTCGGCATGGGATCACCCGGGCCGGGGTTCGAACCACCAACCCCACGATTAGTGGATTAGTGGACAACCCGCTCTACCGACTGAGCCACAGCCGCCCTATGTGTGGTATATGTGTGGCAGCTGGGCTTACAAGTGACGTTCTAGCATTTTGAAGAAAATCACATGCAAAGAATTCATTATAGACTTCAGTGTTGGGAATTTTGGAGCGTGTTCTGGATGCGGTTCTCTGTAAAAGTCAGTGTTTGTACTTTGTAGTGGAAATGACTTGCTCACTCAGTCAGTATATTAGCTCATAATTAATATTTGAGGTTTGGATAGTCTCCTATGACTATTCTTTCGGGAGTGGCGTCGTCGTCAAAATCAACTGCACCATCATCGTCCTCCTGCTCAGTGGGACACTCGAGCTGTCGATCCGAATCTCACTAGCCAATGAGAGTCAAGCACTGTTAAGCCCCACCCACACAAGACTGGAATGGAGAAGGTAAACTTGCGGAATGTGAATGACAATTTTTAAAGCGTGAACAAAAACACTGGCACGACATTCATGTTCTTCTGTCTCATTGTTTACAGTAGAGACAGTACTATCACTATACACAGCTTAGCTTACAGTAACTGCTTCACCAGACAAGTGCACTCACCTTAAATTAAACACTGGTTTAGAGTCTCATTAAAGTCTGAGAGTGGAAAATAAACACATTAGATACAAAGATTTGCTGATTTAATTGCCAATAGTGTGCAAACTGTAATAAAACATAACAAAACAAAAAAATCTCCAAACTATATAACACCTATAGTGTGTATTACTAAAGCTATGCATACTGTTCATAAGTAAATGCCCCCTCAACAGAGTTGCACTGATTTTCACAGATTTGTGAAGACTCTTTTAAAGATACAAGGCAGATATGAGAACTCGTATTTAAAGATTTCAGGTAATATACATACATTTGGCAGATACTGTTCTTTATTCATGAAAACTACAGTGATTTTTTTTCCCCCAATATAACTGAGTAGGGCGTACGGTGGCTTAGTGGTTAGCACGTCCGCACTCACACCTCCAGGGTCCGGGGTTGGAGTCCCGCCAAGGCCATGTGTGTGTGGAGTTTGCATGTTCTCCCCGTGTTTCCTGGGGGTTTCCTCCGGGTACTCCGGTTTCCTCCCCCAGTCTAAAGACATGCATGGTAGGCTGATTGGCGTGTCAAAGTGTCTGTAGTGTATGTATGTGTGTATGTGATTGTGCCCTGTGATGGACTGGCACCCTGTCCAGGGTGTAACGCCGCCTTGTGCCCCATGCTCCCTGGGATAGGCTCCAGGTTCCCAGTGACCCTGAAAAGGAGTAAGTGGTTGAAGATGGATGGATGGATGGATGGATGGATAACTGAGTGTGCTTGAACTGCATAAAAAAAAAAACAAGCTAATGTTGTTTACAAGGAGAAAAAAAAATATTAGCTATCATAGCTAATGAATCAAGTAGCATATCTAGAAGCTAAAGTTAGTTACTCGTGTAACTCTTAGAGCAATAAAACCTGATGATACTTAAAATGTCTTGCCACAGCATGCAGGAAACCTATACTCGCATTACACTTTCTGACATATTTCATTTGTTTCGATTGTATCTATAGTTTACATTTGCTTTACATTTTTATAGCGCAGAGACGCAGCACTGATATGTGTTTCTACATCAAATTCAAAAGGGAGAAATATTTAATACCTGGAGAGAAAAAAAATGTTTTGGCAAATATGAATTATCATACTTTATGCCAGCTAAGCCTTTTCTTCCCCGTGCAATGTCAGCCGACAAGGAAACTTTATATCATCACAAAGAATAAAATGAAATAAATAAACCTATAATGCTGAAACTGTAGGGCATAAATCGATATGTGCTGTGAAATGTGAGCAGGTAAGGCCTCCCTCCCCCTCGGCAGGCAGAGTGCCTGGCCCGGTGTGTATCATCATGCTGTGGTAAATTGTAGGGGATTTTCCCCCTGGGGATGGGGGCTGAAGGAGAGACCCGGTCGCTGACACAGACATTATTCAGATGATACACCTCTTTTTCCTCCACTCTGTCCTCCGATTTTTTTTTTTTTTTTTTTTTGCCCTAGGATAGTAAAAATCTGACATTTAGAGGTTATGTGTGAGAGTCAGGTATGGAAAGATGGAGGTAGAGATGAGGAAAGAGGACATTTTCCCACTGCACATTTATAAAAAAATAAGAACAGGACCAGACTGGAGCTGAGAGAACCTGGGGTTCTAGATAATTCACAGTGATGCAAGTAAATGTCAAGGACTCTCTGGCAGTCCTGGGATTTGAACTCATAACCTTCGCTTCATCTCATAACCTTAATTACTGATCCCCCGTTGCACTTATACTCCGCTTACTGCTTACATTAGCAAGACAATTACAGACAAAAAGGCTTAACAAAGGGTTTGTACATTTTATTAACAATAAAGGCCAGGCAAAAAGTGATGAAGTAAAGGAAATAAAAATGAACATTAGCAGTGTAACCGATAGCATTGAATGTTGTTGGTGCACAGACACCTCAGTAACCTCGGACCCAGTATGATTAGGAACTGTTTTTTTGGGGTTTTTTTGTTTTGTTTTTTTTTTGTGTGTGTGTGTATGTCTGACTTAAATAACTGATTAGATTAAGGACTTAAAGTCCGTCGCATGTGCATTTGTAGCAGGTAGAAAAGTGCAGTGAAATGAGATGGAGCTGCTCCAAGACTGTGCATATCAAACAATGTAAGGGGGAGTGAATTTATTGGCTGAATGCGTGTTGTGATCATTTCACATGATGCATCGTGGCCCAAATCTGTGGAGCTCATGAAATCCGGGAGGGTCTGGGAGAACCAGGGGAGTGCCAAGACAAAATAAGATATCAAATATATAGTTTTGCTTCGAAAATCTGATTAGCTGTGACACTGTTCAAGCTGTTGTAAAATCCTTCATATGCACACACTTATGACTGCATCACAAAAATGTTAAGGTTTTACACCAAAGCCCCCCCCCCCCACACACACACACACAAACCTTTACATTATTAGTTACAGTTTGACTGTAAAAAATAAAAGGAAAGAATTGTTAACTGTGAATATTAATAACAAATTATTCATAATGATTTATCTTATCACTGCATTTTATTATATATGTTTTTGTGGCCATTTTATAAATGAGCAGTAACCCTAATCATTAAGCCATTGGTCAAATCCATGGAATAATCTGATCTTTCCCCATTATGTTGCTTAGCAACAAAGGGTTACTATTAATGGACTATGCAGTATGGAGGAAATGTTTATTGGAAATGTTATTAATAATAAATTGAAGTGTTTGTTGAACATAGTGTATTACATCACACTTCCAATCACTGTAACGCATAGAGTATTGTAATTTTTCATTATTATTATTATTATTATTATTATTATTATTATTATTATTATTATTATTATTATTATTATTATTATCAGCAGCAGCAGCAGTACTACTACTACAAGTTGAGAAAAAAAAAAGGTTTTGCTGTGATGGCACTAACAAACCAGACTATTATTATTTATTTTATTTTATTTTTTGTTATTTGTTTGTTGTTGTTCATTGCACGTTGTGTACATCCAATCAGCAACAAAACCTACTGGTACACCTGGAATCTTTAGTACTGGACCGGTTTTTATTTTTTGTTTGTTGAGAGTGAGAGAGAGTGAGTGAGAGAGAGAGAGAGAGAGAGAGAGAGAGTATCAGTCTTTCTTTCATTCTGCTGTGATGTGCCCTGGACCCTCACGAGGTTTCTTTATGAATGAACTGGTTGATTTGGATGCAGTCCAGCTGCTAGCACTACACATCCAACACAATGAAAAGGTCCTGCCATGTCGCTCTAATCACGTAGAACGTGCTGCTATGTGCTTCCTGTCACTGTGTGTGTGTGTGTGTGTGTGTGTGTGTGTGTGTGTGTGTGTCTGTGTTTTTGTTGTGTGATTGTCAATTTCAAAGAGAGAAGCTGACTGAGTGTACCTTAATGTCTGCAGGGCAATAAGTAAACACTGCACTTTCGATTTATTTTTTGTTTCTTTCTTTGACAGGTTTAGGGGTGAAATCTCAAGCCGGCTCTGTTGTAGATTACATGATGGAAAATGGAACAAGAAACAGATTTTGTCTAAAATCCATAATATCTGACCACAATCATATGGTGTTCCCAAAATCATATGGTGTTCCCTGTGTATGTGTGTGTGTGTGTGTGTGTGTGTGTGTGTGTGTGTGTGTGTGTGTGTGTGTGTGTGTGTGACATTCCAGCCAGGTTTTAGACATCCTCATAGAAGCAAAGTACCAAAAGCACCAATACAAGAATGTGTGTTTGAGCACATTGCGCTTACAGAGAAGAATGTGTCATGCTCTGTGTAATGTGCTGTGCAAGACAGTACACAATGTGACTGCTGCAACATTCAACATTCGGGGAGGTTACCATCCATCAGCGTTTCATCACAGGAAGTGGGCGGAGCAAGACTTGTGTGAACCTGATATGGCGCAAGGCCAGGTTTACTTGTTTAATCCATCATGCGTGCCACACCTGTTATAAACACAGTCAGATGGTATAAAGTTCGCCCACATGGGCAGGGCTCCTTATTTATGATATAAATAATGCTGCACTGTCTCGAATGTACTTAAAGCCTTTGACAATGTGGGTTTGAGCAAGAGGTGTAGTATTGCTGGGTGTAGCCTGCAGTTTGCAAACAGTACTACTTAAATTGAACCCTTTATATTTAAATAAATCTCTCTATATATATTTATATTCTTGCCAGTAATAAATAATAACAAATCTTTGATGACTAGAGAAAAAATAACCCACTTTAAATTCAGTGTAAACAGTGTTAACATTTACGTTATGACTCGCTGTAGTGGTAGTGATTTTCTACAGTGAATTGTGAGGACATCTGAAAAGATCATCAAGGTCTCGCTACGCACTATCGACACCTCCTTCAACAACCGCTGCAGCCACAGAACCAGCAGTATTGCAGATCACCCCTCTCACCCTTTTCATGGACTATTCACACTTAACCATTCAACCTCTCAAATTCTCACAAACCATAAAGTATTTAAGACGTACAGCTTTCTGAAACACACTATTCACACGTCCTTTCCCCTGAAGATACCTGAAGTCCGGTATAATAAATAAAACAAATGAATCCGAAGCTAAATGAACACCTGATTAGGTCTGATGTTCACACGCCTCTTTGCTTTGTGAGTTTCTTCCCTGAGGTTACTCAACACTTTGCTGCCTCCCAACGCTCACCTGGGCTAGCTGAACACCAAACCCAGTATGACTCATACCATGACACACTCACTAACTTAGTAAGACTGAGTACACTGCACTTTATATAGCTGTATCAGTCACTTTATACTACGGAACTCAATTTCCTGCCAGTATTGCTGCTATACTCATGCTGCTACATTGCACAATAGCTTACAATTTACACTTCATGTTCTGTGTATCTACAGTCCTGTGTATTTATTGTTTTCGCACTCGTCTCACACACGTCATGTATTCACATTTCGTTCTGATCTATACAAGCTATATAGAGGAATGACAATAAAAACCCACTTGACTGGACTTGAGTTTTCTTTCACAGGACATGTAGCTTTGCAGTTTCTCAGTAACTCGACAAGCTGTGCTTTTGTTGTTGTATTATTATCGTCGAGAGAGAATAAAAGAGAGTCTGTCGAAGGAAATTACTTTTAAAACTGCTATAACGTAAGGGATAATATGAACTTGCTTGTTGTGTGGGTGTTGCATAACAAAGGCAAGTATGGCGTGGTGTGTTTTTTTTTTTTTTTTCGTTTTTCTATTAACTAGAAGATTGTAATCAAAGCAAATTGCAGTCGTATAAGAAGAACAAAAAAACTTCAGAGTATGTTGTCATATGGCGGCAGTGGCTCAGTCGGTAATCCACTAATCCACTAATCGTGGGGTTGGTGGTTTGAATCCCGGCCTGGGTGATCTTATGCCGAAGTGTCCTTGAGCAAGACACTGAACCCTAAGTTGCCCCCGATGGAAAGCTAGCACCTTGCATGCAGCTCTGCTACCATTGGTGTGTGAGTGTGCTCTTATTTGTAAGTCGCTTTGGATAAACGCGTCTGCTAAATGTAAATGTAAAAGAATCAACTTCAAGTAACAGTAACTCTGTTTTGTGTCCAGCTTTCCTTTGTGTTTAGTATTCAGCAATAACAACAGGCCAAGTTCAATTCATTTACATTCATTACATTGATGGAATTTGGCCAACACCCTTATGGAAGATTGTTAGTGCTGGGATTTGAACCCACGACCATCCAATTAGATGTCCAATGTCTCTACTACTGAGACCTCAGAAAATGTAGAATATTTTATATGAATGTATTATGTATGCTATATGTAGAATGTAGTATTTGCTAAATTACCATGATGTGTGTGTGCGTGTGCTTTGTGATGGACTTGGATCCAGTTAGGGTGTATTCCTGATTCGAACCTTGTGTTTCTGGGATAGAGTCTGGATCCGCTGTGACCCTGACCAGGATAAAGTGTTTACTGAAGCTGACTGAATGATAAATGAATAAATGATAGATAAATAAATGATGATAGAACTATAATGCTCGATAATACATAAAGAATCCTACTCTATAATTCACACTTTTTCCTGATTCTCGAATATAAAACACAATAGAATGCAGGACTCGTCAGGCTGGTGAATGACCTCCAGTCTCAGACTGGCTCAGTAAAATGTCTGAGAGCCTGGTGATGACGAGAGAGCAGCAGACAGCGTGGCACAGACTGCCCAGTTATCGCTCACCAGTATAACATGTTCACCCCCCCCACACACACACACACCCTGACCCTATATCTGAACAATGCCTTTGTTTGCCCTGCAATAGAAACTAGTTGTCCGCTGCTGAGTCAATATTTACTGCCTAATGGAATGTGTGTTTTGCAGGCTTTCTAACACCCAACCTCTCTCTCTCTATCTCTCTCTCTCTCTCTCTCTCTCTCTGTCTCTCTCTCTCTCTGTCTGTCAATGTCTCTCTCTCTCTGTCTCTCTCTCTCTCTGGCTCTTTCTCTCTCTCTCTCCCTCTCTCTGGCTCTCTCTCTCTCCCTCCCTCTCTCTTTCTCTCTCTCTCTGCCCCCCCTCTCTCTCTCTCTCTCTCTCTCTCTCTCTCTCTCTCTCTCTCTCTCTCTCTCTTGTTTTGTGTCTGATCTATCCCCTTTCCAGCCCCCTAATTCACAAAGGTCATTTTCTTCCCCTCATAGTCTCCCTGTCTGTTCTTTTTCTTTCTCCTTATCTCTGCTAATCACTCTCTCCTCATATGTTGCACAAATAAACACAGGAGATACGGGGCAGAGGAGGGAAGGTCTCTCTCTCACTGCCCGTGCTTATGTCATGTGTGAGTGATAGGGGGATTTAAACCTCTTCCATGACCCTCCTCCTGTTTCAGAAGTGTGGAGCAGATATGCCAAGGTCTCCCTTGCGGCGAGGATTTCTGAGCCCTGAGTTCATCACATTCTCTCGCAGTGACTCCTCTGTTCCAGCCGGCCCACTCACCGGCCCTCAGATTAAATGAGGAATGTACAACTCAGGCAGATGCATAAAAACCACTCAGCAGAACATCAGGATGTTCCTCTAAGGTTAAAATGACCCATTTGTGTTTTTAAAGTAACGTCTTAATCACCAAGGAACTATAGGACTATGAAGATTTCGCTAGTGCATATTTTACATCTAACACATCTTTTGGAATTGGGCACAAGGTGGTCATATTCTGGGCAGTTAAAAATATTAATTAAAAATTACTGCCAGCATTTGTTTTCTGTCAGGGTGTAAAAATGAATCCACCTAAAGATCCCCCGCAAATATTTTGTTATATTGGAACATTACATTGGAAGGTTAATGTCACTTTATACAACCTTCAGATTCACTTTTAAATAAACGTCTGATGGACACAACGCAAGCCAAAGCACATGCACAGTGCAGGGAAATAAGCATTTTCAGACATTTCAGTGTGGACAAACAATTTTTTGAAAAACGTTTGAAAATGCCAGTGTACACAGAGAGTTTTTTTATTTATATTATAACTGCTGTTTTCAGATATGTCCGGATTACTGTAGACGTAACCTAAGTGGAGCATCCGTCATACAATTGCTGTGTTCTTTGCTACTATAGAAATGATATGTGCTTTCATACCGTGTATACAGAAAGTATTCACAGAGCTTCACTTTTCCCACATTTTTTTTTATGTTAGAGCCTTATTAAAAAATGGATTTAAATCATTATTTTCCTCAAAATTCTACAATCAATACCCCATAATGACAACGTGAACGAAGTTTGAAATCTTTGCGAATTTATTAAAAAAA
>JAFFST010045692.1:67019-96243 GCA_022414735.1 Noturus placidus | reverse complement strand
CAAGGACATTCACAGAGTTGTCCTGTAGCCACTCCTTCGTTATCTTGGCTGTGTGCTTAGGGTCGTTGTCTTGTTGGAAGATGAACCTTCGCCCCAGTCTGAGGTCCAGAGCGCTCTGGAGCAGGTTTTCATCAAAGATGTCTCTGTACATTTCTGCATTCATCTTTCCCTCGATCCTGACTAGTCTCCCAGTTACTGCCACTGAAAAACATCCCCACAGCATGATGCTTCCACCACAATGCTTCACTGTAGGGATGGTATTGGCCAGGTGATGAGTGGTCCCTGGTTTCCTCAAGAAATTACGCTCACCATTCAGGCCAAAGAGTTCAATCTTTGTTTCATCATGGTCTGAGAGTCCTTCAGGTGCCTTTTGGAAAACTCCAGGCAGGCTGTCATGTGCCTTTTACTGAGGAGTGGCTTCCATCTGGCCACTCAAACATACAGGCCTGATTGATGGAGTTCTGCAGAGATGGTTGTTCTTCTGGAAGGTTCTCCTCTCTACACAGAGACACACTGGAGCTCTGTCAGAGTGACCATCGGGTTTTTGATCACCTCCCTGACTAAGGCCCTTCTCCCCGATCGCTCAGTTTGGCCGGGTGGACAGCTCTAGGAAGAGTCCTGCTGGTTCCAAACTTCTTCCATTTACGGATGATGGAGGCCACTGTGCTCATTGGGACCTTCAATGCTGCAGAAATGTCTCTGTACCCTTCCCCAGATCTGTAGCTCGATACAATTCTGTCTCGGAGGTCTCCAGACAGTTCCTTGGACTTCATGGCTTGGTTTGTGCTCTGACATGCATTGTTAACTGTGGGACCTTATATAGACAGGTGTGTGCCTTTCCAAAATCATGTCCAATCACCTGAATTTACCACAGGTGGACCAATCAAGTTGTAGAAACATCTCAGGGATGATCAGAGGAAACAGGATGCACCTGAGCTCAATTCTGAGTGTCATGGCAAAGGGTGTGAATACTTATGCACATGTGCTTTTTTTTTTTTTTTTTTTTTAAAAAATTTGAAAAGATTTCAAACAAACTTCTTTCATGTTGTCATTATGGGGTATTGTTTGTAGAATTTTGATGAATAATGAATTTAAATAATGAATTTAATCCATTTCGGAATAAGACTGTAACATAACAACATGTGGGGAAAGTGAAGCGCTGTGAATACTTTCCAGATGCACTGTATAATCCTGTGATTGGTCTTCAACACCTTTTGACCAAAAAGAATAGGTCAAGGGTAAAAAAGGAACTGCAGAACCCAGTTCCTTCTTTCTCTGGCTGTATGACATAATTTCCTCTGGGTGAAGAAATTCTTTTATGAAACAATGGCTTTAAAGAGAGACACTGTGTACCTGTGAAATTTTCTGGATGTGAGGTCATCACATCCTGCACACTTAAGATATAATCACACCGTTCATGTGCTGCTCTCTTCTATTACTATCCTTTGATTTATTAAGAACACACACACACACTCACACACACACACACACACACACACACACACACACACACACACACTGAGCATACCTTCTGCTTTTGATTTGTTTTCATGTAATTTTAAACGTCTCGGAACGTTTCAGAACTTCCGACTTCTTTTATCTTTCAAACAAACAAAATGCCTAAGTCATTAATCTTAAAGAGTGAGAGAAACATAAACATGAGCTTGTACTTTATTTCTTTACCTCACTGAATCCAAATTAGCTTTAATTCTGAGCCGTTTTAACCATACATACTAAATGTGTATTATGTATTTATTTATTTATTTATTTATTTTTACTCCATGCTGTTCAGCATTCTCTGAACTTTATGGGGAATGTTTCTGATGCTCCTGTGTTTGTGTGTAAGCACAGCATGGACAGGACCTTTATTTACATGTATATTTATGTGTCCGCACCTATATTTATCTGTCCTTCCTGATTTTTTTTTTTATTATTCTCACCTCTTCCTGGAGCTCGAGAAACCGTGTCATTTCCGCGGATGCAGTGTCTTGCTTTTCTGAGTTTCTCATTTCTGGTGGTTTTGGCTGGAATGTGTGAAATGTCCCCTGTGTCTGAGCTGTTAGGACATACAATGAGGAAATGTTCTTCCACATGCGAGAAAAACAAAACACTTAAAGACATCACTAAACCCGGCAGCAGACAATGTGGCACTGCAAGAGTTGAAGTTTTTACACAACAGCGATAGCCTGTAGCAAATACAGTGCAGACAGGTGACAAATTTAAAGGAGAAAGAAAACAAACAAAAAAAAGTGCGTTAGTAATGTTGAGCCACCGATCTTGGTATTGTGCCTTCGTATCGATTCTACAAGTCTCGGGATGTGTACTGGAGTGATGAATACACCTTGAATACAAAACATATGATGGTGGTGGTTCAATCTGTAAAGTTTATTTAGTATCACCACAAACAGCTCAAATCTAACACTTCCTGAACCATTTTACACAAAATGTTGCAATTGGAACAAAATGAAATGGATGATGGATTCACAGATTTGTCCCAAATAGCAATCTTTAAAATCATAATAATCCAATAAATGTGACATCCATCCATCCATCCATCCATCCATCTATTCTCTACCGCTTACTCCTTTATCAGGGTCACGGGGGAACCTGGAGCCAACCCCTGGAGGCATGGGGCACAAGGTGGGGTACACCCTGGACAGGGTGCCAGCCCATCGCAGGGCACAATCACATACACACTCAACATCCATTCATACACTACGGACACTTTAGACACGCCAATCAGCCTACCATGCATGTCTTTGGACTGGGGGAGGAAACCGGAGTACCCGGAGGAAACCCCCGACACACGGGGAGAACATGCAAACTCCACACACACATGGCCCTGGCAGGTAAATGTGACATAGTTTTGCATTTTGATTTTAGTGTTATATTTTGCTATCCCATATCTACTGTCTATATCGGGATTTCTGTTACGTTGCTTTGTTACAATTCCGTCTATAAATAAAACTGAACTGAGTTGAAATTAAAATGTGTTTCAGTTGTGTTAGTAGCGTTCTATTATTATCATCATTTACTTGTTTTATCTAATCTGTTCATGGTATGAAGTGAATCTCTCAAAATGGTCTTATAATGGCTTCCCTGTTTTTAAATATAGGAACTAAATGAAGCGAAACGTGTTGCTTCATAAACTTTAGCAAATATACATCCTGTTAGTCATGTGATATGAATGACAAGAATGCACTGGGTAACCCATGTTCAGCTGATGTTAAAGGACAGTCATGACTCTCACAGGATACTTGCATTGCAGGTGACCTTTAAACCAATATGAGCGTTTACACTGCAGTTGTGGCTCAGTTGGTAGAGCGGGTTGTCCACTAATCGTAGGCCCATGTGACTCCACATACCGAAGTGTGCTTGGGCAAGACACTGAACCCCAAGTTGCTCTCGATGGCATGATAGCGCCTTACATGGCAGCTCTGCTACCATTGGTGTTTGAGTGTGTGTGTGAATGGGTGTATGAGACACAGTGTAAAGTGCTTTGGATAAAAGCGCTATATACTGTAAATGCGTCATTTACCATTTACATAGGTGGTAATTAGAGAATGCATTGCTCAATGTCTCAGTAATGTGTTTTTCTAAATAGGGTCAAAGTTAAGTGTACAAAGTTTCCTGATAAACAAGACTTTTCAGAGAAAAGACTTTCATCAGCTGACCAAGGAAAATCATATCTAATAAATGTTTGTCAAAATGTTTGTTATTTTTAAATATTTGTCTCTTGAATGGCTCCTCGTGTCATACATATTGTAAAATTGTAAATTATTCAATCAGCCAATTGGAAACATGCCCAGTTGATGTTTGTTTTTTCAGTCTGTGCGCACTGTAGATTCACAGATGCATGTCCTTGGCTGACAGGAGTGGAGCCCGATGTGATATTCTGCTGTTGTAGATCATTCGCCTAAAGATTGGACATGTGCATTCTGAGATGCTTTTCTGCTCATCATGGTTGTACATAGTAGTTATTTGAGTTAGCGTAGCTTTCCTGGCATTTTTACTCACACAACTGCTGCTCAGTTAATTCATGTAATTTATTCATTTATTTATTTTGCACCAATCGGTGTAGAGACTGAAAAATCCAGATCTGGGTGTAAATTCCAAAAGTCAGCAGTTTCTGAAATACTCAAACCAGACCAGCTGGCTTCAACAACTATACCAGAGACTGATTTACTGAAATCCCTTTTTTCATTCTCATGTTTGCTGTGAACATTATTTAACACTCTTGAGCTATATCTGCATGACATTATACACTGAGCTCCTGTCACAAGATTGACTGTCTAGATAATTGCATAAACATGCAGGGTACAGGTGTTCCTAATAAAGTGGCAGTTGAAAATAAAATATTTGTATATTTAAAAATATGCTATTCTCACACTATGTACTTTAAAGACCCTGTTGCCGGTTCACTGGTTGTCCTCCCTCGGACCACTTTTGGTAGAGACTAACCACTGCATGCTGGGAATATCCCACAAGACCTGCTTTTGGTCACACTACCTACTCTGACCCAGTCATCTAGCAATCACAATTTGGCCCTTGTCAAAGTCACTCAGATAGTTTGAGAACTGACTGTTCACTTGCTGCCTAATATATCCCACCCCTTGACAATTGGCATTGTAATGAGATAATCAATGCTATTCACTTCACCTGTCTGTGGTTATAATGTCATGGCTGATCGGTGTAACGCTCTCAGAATGCTATGTAAGGGAAACAACACAACAGGTGTGCTGTTATAAGAAATTAATCAGTGACAGCGTGGTGTGATTCAGAGAGTTACTGTTACCTCACAGGGTGTTCCGTTCATCTTATACCAAATGCTACATCAACATCTTAGTGAAGAATTCAGCGCAGCAACAATTACACATTTTTAAATGTGATATCTGTGAATGTATATGTTTATCTGTAATAAAAAAATGTAGTGCATCCTCCATACAAGTCACTTTGTAAGTTGTTACTATGTTAAGTGTAAAATAGACAAATGAGCACAATAGCTGCGTTTACATGGACAACAATAATCCACTCTTAATCTGATTAAGACCATACTTTGATTAAGAAACTAGCGTGTAAACAGCTATTTTTACTTACCTTAATCTAATTAAGGTCATACTCGAATTAAGATCTAATGGAATTAAGACAGGTGGAGTATTCCTGTTTTAGTCGTATAATGGACGTGTATTACAGACATGTAAACACCTTAATCACATTATGAACGTCGTGTGAGAGTTTTCACCGCATTCTGTGACAGGACACGATCACACACAGGGCAGGGCTTTTTACGGCGAACAAGAGAGTTCGGCCGCGTCCCAAACCACATACATACCTACTATAGGCCTGTAGTGGGGAAAAATACATGTATCTCGGCTACTATATAGCGGTAAGTAGGCGGTTTGAGATGCAGCCCACGGCTTCAAGCAGTCATCTATTAGCACGTACAGCATGACGAATAAATAACTGCACTAAAAGCGTTCATAAAAAATTCCAATAAAAACACCCAAAACTGTATACAGTACCATAACAAAGACCAACTGTATGTTGATACGTGAAATTCTGGAGGGACGGCGGACGGCGTGGCGCGGTGACGTAATGACGCAGGCTGTTAATCTAATTATGATCTAGAACATGTAAAACGGGAACATGACAGGAGTATTCTAAATGTAAACACCTTAATCACATTATTATCTTAATCAGAGTAAGGTCAATCATTAGATTACTGCTGTCCATGTAAACGTAGTCACTGATATAAAACTATGATTTTAATTACAGCTGGAACTAATGTCAGAGCTGTTGGTAGTGAATTCGACAGCTTTGTGGTGCAAATATGTGCAATATGTGTACTAATACCTTATATTTTCCCTGAGCTTATATCACCTGACAGATCTTGTTACTTTACAGCTCAAGTCAATATGAGTTTAAATGTCATATCCATAATTCCCTATTTCTTATCCACCTATATTATGGAATAATGATGTAATCTTGCTTGGGAAATAGCCTTCATTCATATTATACCAGACAGACAGGTTCTTGGTGGTGAAGTCAGATTTTTGACCCAACTGTAAATTATAAAGATGTCGGAGAATGTGTAAGTACTGAATTAGTTCCTCTATCACTTCGGCCGAAGAAAGAACCACGCAGAACCCAGACAGGTTAAAAGTAAGAAAATGGCAGAGAGATTTGAATGGGAATGATAATATATGAGCTATATAATGGCCGTTTAATATGATCAAATATGCAGACTTATCAAATATACTGAAATAACATTGTCTCCTTTCAAAGGGATTCTCTTTACTTTTAATATGAAAACCCATCATCTTATTAGATATTAATAACTCTGTGTTAGCAGAGCAGCCTTCACATGATTGTATGAAATTGGACTCGGGATACTTCATCTAGTGTTCATGTCTTCATCCTGGAATCAGTTAAAGATAAGACAGACGCTTTTTTTTTAGCAGCTGGAATAATTAATTATCCACAGGCCTGGGAGGTATTTTTTTTAATTTAATTTTATTTTATTCAAAACAGTTTCACATAAGTTTCATGTAGAATAGTAAATTGCCTGATGAAAATGAAATAAGGCTTATTAAATTATACTGCATTCAATTATTTTCCATCTGTCCTCAAAAGACTGTTGGACTGAATGAAGCGAAGGAATTGAAGGACAAGGGGGGGGGGGAAGCACAGCCTGATCAATGGCCTTAATTCACACAGATATCTGCATTAATCTTAATTTATTCTCCTCTTGAGAGAAATAGCAGAGAAACCCCTGGATCAAACAAAGAAGACCTCCCCTTTTTTTTTTCAAAGCTGGGAATCCCCCGTGCACAGACGTAACATCGCTGATTATGATCATTACGCTCTGATCTGCTGCAGAAAAATGAAGGAGTTGTCTGTGTCAATGTGCACGGTGCATTCATGTTCAATCATGGGTTAAATGGACCGTAAAGCAATAAGTAATACCGCAATCTGGTTCCTTTCGCAAAATCTGTACAACCCTGCTACCAACACACACAAACACACACAAACACACACACACACACACACACACACCCACACACACACACAAACACACACAAACTCATAGAGCCATTTCACTCCAGGGCTCCCTGTTGGATGAAAAACTGCATGAACGGATGTAGAGGGTTGCCATAGAAACTTAATAAGCCACCAGCTGCAGAGGGATTTGGCTAGCGTCTCTATTGAAGCATGATCTGGTTTTTAAAAGTAATGACATGAAAACTGAACGACACGGACGGAGGTACATGAGAGAAAATAGAACTGTCTGAGTGGCACTGAGGATGATTGAGTCGCATCGTGAAACAGGTGAAGCGGATAAGGAAGTCAGGATTGGAAAATTTCAACAAGTACAGTCCTCACTGTCCTTTTTGCCTAGTCCTGACTGGGAGGTCAGAGGTCTAATGGCCACCTACTGTGTCATGACTGTTCTTTCCTCCTTGTCTACACCTACTATTGACATGGCTCATGCTTGCTATAATGCCTCAGGTAGCTCCTACCTTTTCTCAGCTAGCAAGCACTATTAGGCTATAAATCTGTCATTAGCATGAGCCACAAATATATCATTGATTATCAGGCTTGGCGTTTTCAGAGGGCCGTCTGATGGATAGCTGCGAGGGCTGAGAGAATTTGTGGTGGCTGTTCAGAGAGAATATCCATAAAATGTAGCAACAAGGTGGGATTTGTCTTAGTTTTAATTCATCTTAAGTCTTGTGTAGGGGTAAAAACACCAATGAAAATAATGTTTATCTCCATCTTATTCATCTTTTAACTCCCTGAGTGGTGCTTATCTATGAAGAAACTGTGAATATGTATGTGTGATGGAGAGTGTGTGTCTCTTAGTACTGTACCATTTTTTGATGCTACAATACCCGAATTTTGCATATTTCCCTGTAAGAAACTTTAAAGGAGGAATCTCAGATGATTTCTGCCTAAATCTCGTGCCGACGCTGCGAAAGGAAGATTCCTAGAAGACTAAATGAGTGGCGTCTGCTTTTCTTCACCCCTCCCCCCTTTCCTCTCCTCTTATTCTCTATGTTCCACTACTCTACTCACACTCCTGGGGTTGTTATTTGTATGCTTTTGTGATGATATCATGCATTTATATGTACATGTTTAGTTGATAGAACCTTCTGGCAGAGATATAAATGTTTCTCCCCAGAAACCTTTCAGTTAGGAATTAGCTTTGCATGAGATTAAACGTGGGTAATGCGCAAAACCAAATCTTCTGATGAGCTCATCAGAAACCTGCTCTCCAGGACATCAGCCACAATAGAGTAACATTCCTCACAGAATCGATTACATACCCCTAAAACACCGTGGATTAGATTGGAGACGCAGTATGGCAACAACTCGTAAAATTAAAAGCTTGCAGGAGGTTAATGTCTGTCCACAAAGATTCATAACTAATTTGTTTTTTGTTTTTTTATAGACAGCACTCATTAGTTTTTATTCATGCTGTCTTTCATGCAATCCAAATTTAAGATAATAACAGGCCACTATCATCCATCACATCTCAGCAGACCAACCTTATTTTCTATTCTTACCTAGAAATATCTGTATACTCTGACTTGAAATGCAAATATAGTGAGAATATAAACAATGTAAAACTGGACTATGCCTCATGTGTTTGAAAAGAATGAAAATTTCATCAGATAGTATTGCTTGAGCTTCGTTCATTTTCCCACTGTACAAAGTAGACTGGGATCTTGTGGGACCCACCAAAATATTGCAGGAACAGGTGGTGTTTACTTTCATGTGGCTGGGAATGGGCGGTCAGATATGAAACTTGCAGAACAAATTTGGTCAAATGCCTGCAGGAGTAGGTGGGAATGGTCAAACTTTCTGCAGGAGTAGGTGGGATTGGTCAAACGTTCTGCAGGAGTAGATAAGATTGGTCAAACTTACTGGAGAAGTAGGTGGGAATGGTCAAAACTTCGGCATGAGTAGGTGGGATTGGTCAAACTTTCTGCAGGAGTAGGTGGGAATGGTCAAACTTTCTGCAGGAGTAGGTAGGAATGTTCAAACTTTCTGCAGGAGTAGGTGGGATTGGTCAAACTTTCTGCAGGAGTAGGTGGGATTGGTCAAACTTTCTGCTGGAGTAGGTGGGATTGGTCAAACTTTCTGCAGGAGTAGGTGGGATTGGTCAAACTTTCTGCTGGAGTAGGTGGGATTGGTCAAACTTTCTGCAGGAGTAGGTGGGATTGGTCAAACTTTCTGCAGGAGTAGGTGGGATTGGTCAAACTTTCTGCTAGAGTAGTGGGATTGGTAAAACTTTCTGCTGGAGTAGGTGGGATTGGTCAAATACTCTGCTGGAGTAGGTGGGAATGGTCAAACGTTCTGCTGGAGTAGGTGGGAATGGTCAAACTTTCTGCAGGAGTAGGAGGGAATGGTCAAACTTTCTGCTGGAGTAGGTAGGAATGGTCAAACTTTCTGCTGGAGTAGGTAGGATTTGTCAAACTTTCTGCAGGAGTAGGTGGGATTGGTCAAACCTTCTGCTGGAGTAGGTGGGAAAGGTCAAACTTTCTGCTGGAGTAGGTGGGAAAGGTCAAACTTTCTGCAGGAGTAGGTAGGATTGGTCAAACCTTCTGCTGGAGTAGGTGGGAAAGGTCAAACTTTCTGCTGGAGTAGGTGGGAAAGGTCAAACTTTCTGCAGGAGTAGGTAGGATTGGTCAAACCTTCTGCTGGAGTAGGTGGGAAAGGTCAAACTTTCTGCTGGAGTAGGTGGGAAAGGTCAAACTTTCTGCTGGAATAGGTGGGAAAGGTCAAACCTTCTGCTGGAGTAGGTGGGAAAGGTCAAACTTTCTGCAGGAGTAAGTGGGATTGGTCAAAATTTCTGGAGAGGAGAGTCCACCAGCATGGACCTAAAAATGTGAAGGATCTGGAGAGATTCTGTATGGAGGAACGTTCTCAGATCCCTCACCATGTATTCTCCAACCTCATCAGGCATTTTAGGAGAAGACTCAGAGCTGTTATCTTGGCAAAGGGAGGGAGCACAAAGTATTGACTAAAACGGTGCCAAGACCTTTGTGCAAAGCTATATTTAGCAAAGATTCTTTTTGTAGACCTGTGCTGTGTTTGCAATTGTTAGATATCCATGACGGCAGAGTATTTTTGTGAATATTATGAACAAAAGGTCAAAGGTTAAACAAGAGAGACAATTTTTCACAGCTTTCTTTGCTCATATTTACCAAGGGTGCCAATATTAATGGAGGGCACTGTGTGTTTTCTTTATCTGTTTAGTATTAGGTTTAAATGACTCTATATGGGTCCCTGTGAATAAGCAGTTAGTATGGACGTATTAGAACAAGTATATTAATATAAACCTGTGATTTGAATTACAGCCGGATGTATTGTCAGAGCTGCTGTTACAGAAGATGAATGAACATCTGATTCAAGAATTCAACAGCTATAATGAAATCCATAGAAACATCTTAGAAATGCGTACCGTCAGTTGAGTCAGGGAACCAAATGTGTTGGTATATACACATATGCCGTGCCTCCAGACTGTGCTGATGTGAGTCAGGCTCAATTTTGTAACAGTGGCAGATTGGCCTGGTATTGTGTGGGCGAGCCTTTATTTGAGTGAGCTTAGGGAATGGAGCAGTCAGCAGGTTTGATTAAATCCCTGGTCTGGGCAGAATGAGCTTATGCCAATTGTTATTCAGTTATAGCTACGTGTGTTTTCTCTCTTGTTCTTCACTCAGACATTGCAGCAGCAGTGCCTGTACATTAGAGCCTCAAGGAGTCTTTCACACCCTGCCGTAGCAGTTTAAAGCTGATTTTGTGTATAAATTTTGACAAGTGCAGTGTTCAGGGATGAGAGCGAGTGTTAGAAGTTATGGTTAGTAAAATGGCTCTTGCTGCAGGAAGTGTTCAATGCGAGGCATGTTCTCTGTGGGAATAAGAACGTTAGGATTCAGTGAGCATGGCTTCGAGGCTGCTCAACTGAGTAAGCATTTGGCCTTGGCTCAGGGCTCTGCATAGAGGATGGGATACCGGATAGTGGTGGAGAAATTCAGACCGTAAGAGAGGATTCACACCACGTAGAAGATTAATTCCTCTACGGCGGATAGTTATGATGTGGATTAAAGTGGCAGAAAGTCAATAAGGTCCAAATTCAGGTTTAGCTGGCTTACTCAATTTTCTCTTTTCTGCTAAGGTATATGCACTCATAGACTAAATGTTTTGTGCATCATATCACCTGTATTCTTCGGCTGTTTTTTTCCCTCTCTTTTAAAGGGTCTAGAAAATATATCCCAGCAGAGCAATTGAAGTCTGTTAGAAAATCTGTTTTGACATGTTTGGTCCAGTTGTTATCTCAGGCTCTCTGCTTTCTGATCAAAAGGGGGGAAAAAGAGAGCGGGTATGTGACAACTCTCTCATTCTCTCTCTCATCTCTGTGGGAATCCAGCGAGGGCTTTTCCTCGAACCCACCTGGCCTTGTCTGAATCACTGACTGCTCTGAATCAGTAATGAGGTCCCAGTGAAGTCAGAGTGCACATTTGCAGCACCAATCCTCTCCTCGTCTTGATCCTTTTCTGATGAGACCTAGTTTCAACCAGCTATGCTACTATTATTGGAGGAGTACTTTGGTTTGTTTAAGACTTCCTTTTATTTATTTTTCTTCTCTCTCTCTCTCTCTCTCTCTCTCTCTCTTTCTCTCTCTCTCACACACACACACACAGCGACCACCCGCAGGGTGCATGTTGGTAGGTGCTTTTCAACTCCAATCCCACTGTGGGCACAGGATGTGCCAAAACGTTTCAAAATGGAAATATCCCTTGTTTTTACTTATTTATTTTTTCCCTTATCTCAGCCAGGAGCTCTCTCTCTCCCTCTCTCTCTCTCTCTCTCTCTCTCTCTCTCTCTCTTTTTCTCTGTCTGTCTGTCTGTCTCTCGCTCTGTCTGTCTCTCGCTCTCTGTCTGTCTCTCTCTCTGTCTGTCTCTCTGTCTGTCTCTCTGTCTGTCTGTCTCTCTCTCTCTCTCTCTCTCTCTCTCTCTCTCTCTCTCTTTCACACTTATATTCCTTGCTCGCTTGAGGTGATCCTCAAAAAAAACGAAAAACACTCAGAGAAGCTGCCGGTCCTGAAAATGCAACACGCAACAATACTCCTACACCAGGCTTCTTTTTTTAAATGATTAATTCAGAGTGAAAAAATAGGCAATCTGAAATAAACCAATCTGAATAATCACTCTGCATGGTGTTTTATTAGTACCACTGTGTTTTAAACAGCCAAAGCAATTTTTGGAAAAGGAATTCAAGTCGAACCCCTGGTGTTTTACTTAAAAGCCAAGGGCTGAATGTTCACACAGCTGGAGAACAACACCATAAATAATAATGCATGCATGGCTAGGATTGCTTAAGATTGCTTATCCCTAACCATGGGAATTGCAATGAATTATCAAGACTACTCACTCAGAGAGCTGCTTGAACATGTGGAATCTGCAATGCACTCTGTAGTCCGCTAACCTTTTATCCCACTCAGAACTAAAGCTGTTGTTGCGCTGCGGTGAGTCCCCTCGCCGTCATACAAAAGGTCGGCACAAAAACAAAACCATCATTTTTCATCATCGTATTACTTCACTGCTCCGATAACCAACATCACTCCTAATTTAAGCTCCTGTTTACCACATTTTCTCTCTTTTCACTCTTCAGACGTCATGGAAACAAGGCCTACTATTTTTTTCATTCATTCTTCTATACCTTGATTGACTGAATGCAGATCGCAAAGTCTGGCTTTGTGAGAGCACATCAATCACTCTTTAGCATTAACGTTCCAAGGGCCAATTAGCAAACCTCAGAGGCACTTAGAGTCACCGAGTGCAGGCCTTCGATTAGAGCGTGACCTCACTGCTACTCGTCTGCATGCGCAGCTAAATGTCAAATAACAGAAACAGATATTTAACATAATTGCACCTTAATGGATATCAAAGTTGGCCTGATGAGGTGTGATGTGTAGACTTGGGCAGATTGTGAGCAAAGATGACTGAAGGCATTCATCAACATCAGATAGATGGACAAACAGATGGGAAAATCATAAAGAGAGAAAGAGAGAAAGGGAGAGAGAGAGAGAGCAGCACAATATTATTAGACTATTAATGCTATAATATCATTAATAATATTAATTCAATATTAGTCTCCAGTTAACTTTGAAGCATTGTGTTATGACAAGCCTATGATTCCTGATGATTTCAAATCAGTCTAATGTCTTCTATGGTCACTTTGTGATTTTTTTCCCCATCTAAAATGACCAGCCATTTGAGCTATGTTATGACATATTCAGTATTACTACCTGATGTTCACGGATGGCCCTTTTTATGACACCAAAGGGAGCTGTTTAATGAAGTGATACTAATGACGCAAGGTGACCTTGGCTGCTAACTACCTCTCGGTATCTACAGGTGTGTGTGTGTGTGTGTGTGTGTGTGTGTGTGTGTGTGTGTGTGTGTGTGTGTGTGTGTCAACCACTGTCCGGCTCTATTCCCCAATTCAGTGTCCCTTTATTTTCTCTTTAAACTCCATTAAGTCTCACATAATTGTGTGTGTTCTCTATAGTGAATATTTGATATCCTGTTTGCCCTTTGCTGCTGTGCATATCAAGGTAATCAGTGGTGCTCCTGTCCATGGATAGACACAGCTGTATGCTCAGTGGACAGATGCCCCCCCACACCAATTACTGTATTAATTATTAATTCACCAGAAAGGTCGTCTCCACTCTGATTTGTTCTTTAGGGGCAGAGAAGGACAATGACACCGTGTCCCTTCAAGATCCATGTGGCCAGTCATGTCTGAAAGCTTCACTGTGTTATCCTCAATGATCCTACATGTAGGTTAGGCAGGGAATATATCTAGTATCATTTCAATCCATTCCTGAACACAAAGGCCTCATGTGTACTAACATTATATATTTTGTCCTGCTTGTATATTCAGATAGGTAAGACAATAAAAATGGACTCAACTTGGAATGACAGAGATGTCGGTTGCATTTGTAGCCACTAATAAGCTTGAAGACGGTCATTTGACTAATTTTGATAGATTGGTGACTCAGAGAGGGTATTGTTGACATCACAGAGGTGCAAACGATCATTATGAGCTATAAGATCAGTCAATCCTGTGTTTGTATGCATGCATACGGCTTTAAATTTTCTGCCACAAGGGATTCTATTTGGAGTCGGTGACTTAATTCAAATGTTTTGTCAATATTTATGCTGAGACAGTTTTGAGTTGGTTTGCACACATGTTTAAGTGAAAATACAGAGTTCCTCAATCAGATTATAAAAACGTCTTGCATATAGTTCATAGCTAAATAGGGGACAGAAAATGCAGACTGAAGAAGAAGTACCATTTTGTTACCTGTTGGCAACTGTAATGTGGTGTAGTATAAAAGCAAGAGACATCCATACATCCATCCATCCATCCATCCATCCATCTCTATATCGCTTATCCTTTCTTCAGGGTCATGGTGAAACCTGGAGCCTATCCCAGGAAGCATCAGGCACAAGGCGGGGTACAACCTGGACAGGGTGCCAAGCCATCACAGGGCACAAAAAAGCAAGAGACAATTTCCATCCTTCCCTCCATCTTCTACCGCTTACTCTTTATCAGGGTCACGGGGAACCTGGATCCTATCCCAGGAGACATCGGGCACAAGGCGGGGTACACCCTGGACAGGGTGCCAATCCATCACAGGGCACAAAAAAGCAAGAGACAATTTATGAATTAAAAAAAAGACTAATATGGTTATGTATGAATGAGAAAATGACAAGCATTGAAACAAACATCTATAGGAGACTAATATATTGGCAGTTGTTACAAGGAGTGTGTTGAGACAGATGCAGGGAGACAAATCTAAAACTTTGAACAAAGTCAAGGTTAAAGAACAGGTTATGGTCAGGCAATCAGCAAAGAGCATACATGAGATATAAAAAAAGATGTGAAAACCAGGAAACTATCCATGTCATAACCATAGTAGTGATCACAGGAACATCAGGCTTGGTACGTTCAGATGCACGAAACAAACGGCGCATTACTTCGCACTAAGTGTGGGATGATAAGGAACGGGTGAATGTGATCAGAATTCCAGTCATTGGTAACGAGTTAGTGGTAGTGTAGTCTGGAGCGGCCATGACTGTAGTCTGCGGTGTGTTCTGGGAAGTTGAGTTTGTTGATGGAGTTGACAACATATTTAACAATATAACAGCAATATATTGTAGTAGTTATTATCACAGGAATCACTGCAGATTTGGTTTAATTTAATTATATGGCAGCTTATAAAAAAGCACTTGATCCAACACATCCAATTTGTTTTTAAAATTGTGTGCTGGCAGTTAATTAAGTACTTAACTTAATACAGTCATGAGATACTAAATCAAGTGAATGTAATATGTGCAAGAAAATGTGTTCACTGGGATTGAAGCAGAAATGCACTATAGCTGGGGCATTAGTCCATCGAAGGGCACCACGCGCTCACACAGCAGGGTGGCAGCAGGAAACTGGAGATGGAAGAACATGCACGGAATCTCCACAGAGACAGATGTATGTACGTGTATTTCTTTTTTCTTTCTTTCTTTCTTTCTTTCTTTCTTTCTTTCTTTCTTTCTTTCTTTCTTTAATACATATTTTGTATAGAGTAGAATTGATGTAAAGTATTACACAATCCACCTACAGTTTGGAAGAAAATGCCTGTGGTGATGCTGTCCTCCTCTAAACAATCCCTGAATCGATTCTGGGTAGAGACTCAATCATTCGGATTAAGTGTGAAGACAACCTTAAACAGTGGACCTTGCACTCGCTGTGGGAAACCTAATGGACGCACTGGTTCTGTGATGCACACAGCGATCTACAGCCCAATTTTTGAGAACCTCTACTGTAATTTATTTCTTTCTCACTCCATATCTTGCTCAATTCTCAGGCCTTGGTGTGTTCCCAAGTGCACTGCTTAATCTAATGGTGTGGCAGTTTGCAATCTTTAATATGCCATTCTCATTGACCTTTAGCTTTGTCTCACAGCAGTAAAGGTCATATCTCTATTTTCCTCTTTATGGCTGTAATGAGATTCAGAGTGACCCTCCTGCCTCCAGCCCCTTGCTCTGAGCACAACTACAACCACAGCTGATGAAGTTAATTTTTTAGTAGTCTACCAAGTATACCATGTTTCATTAAAACTAACATAAATCCCCCTGTTCATTTCCTTCAGTGGAGTTGATAGAGACCACCTACACACTTGGTACTTCCTGCTGCTGGGTTTGCATAGGTGAACTGGGGTGAGTGTGCCATGCTCTCATGGATTTAATTAATGTTAATGCGTTTATATGGTTATAGTTAAGCATAGCGTATTAATCTGCCCTGGTAAATTATGAATTGTTAAGGTTGTCTTCATTTACATCGGAGTAATCGTTGTATTTGCATTAAGCGCATAATTAAATTTGATTACGAATAATTATGCACATTAATTATATTTTGGTCTCCAACAATAGCTGTAAAACGTCTGGGGAAAAGCGACTGAGGAATATCTACATGCTTTTAGCATTCTTACCCTACCAGCATCCCCCCCCCACACACACACACCCACCCAACATCCTCACACACAATCTCTACTGCGCAATGTTTGTACAATTATACTCACATAATGTATATTTTATTATTTCTCTTAGAATCTTTTTTTAAGCATGATGAAGACTTCCTGTAATCACTTTCTCATAAGTCTTGGAATAGCTCTCAGTTAAACATTATCAGCTGAGTTATATTAGAACGCATTAGTTTTTCAGAAGTGAATCAAAAGCATGCCGTTTTCATTAGTACACTCTGAATCCAATCCCACTGCCGTGTTTATTGCAAATGATTTTTTTTTTTTCACTCTGCCTTCTTAAACATTATCCTTTAGGAAGACATGAGAGTATGAGGTTCATTTAATTTGCGCAGTGCACAGATGGTATGCGAGGTTACTGAAGGTTAAATGCATTTTTAGAAAATGAAATAAATACTGATTTTGGTTAATGGACAAGCTGCAAAACTACAGACATGAAATTCAAAGGAATGTAATGACTGGCTTGTAGACATGTTGGCGCAAGGTCTTCATAACATGTTCCTTACGCCACCATACGCGGTTCCTGACATAAAGACGCACGCGGCAACACGCGGCTACTGTTCATAAAGCTACATTACCAGCTCACTCATCTCAACGTCATAACACTTGAAGCAAGTAACAGGTTTTTATTGACTACAGGTACACTACAGGTAAAAATGGCCATTTTGATCACATCAATCATTTTTCTGATTGCATTTACTGTATAACATGTCTTCTCTTAAACATAACAGAAAATGTTTATTCCATTGATTTTTTTTTTTTTTTTCTAATCACAATCACAACCGTATTGGAAATGTAGCACATTTAATAAGAACCTACAGTATATCCATGTCTCAAATCATGATATAGAGTACATATCAATTTCTTTATGAAGCGTATAATTCCTTTCAGAGTGGAAATTCCTGTCTTCATTCATGAATTTTACACAACATCCCTAATTGGAAGGATATTACAGAGGAATTTCTATTAATGTTTATTACGGTTGGATTTATATTAGATTTTATACTTAAAAATTGCATAAAATATTTAGCTTTAAACAGTAGTTGGTATTTTCATATTTAATATGAAATATTTAATAATATTCCAACAAATGTTTTCCTGTGAACATCAATCTTCTGAGGGCGCACGGTGTCTTAGTGGTTAGCACGTCCGCCTCACACCTCCAGGGTCCGGGGTTCGAGTCCTGCCAGGGCCATGTGTGTGTGGAGTTTGCATGTTCTCTCCGTGTGTCGGGGGTTTCCTCCGGGTACTCCGGTTTCCTGCCCCAGTCCAAAGACATGCATGTTAATCTGATTGGCGTGTCTAAAGTGTCCGTAGTGCATGATTGTGTGTGTGATGATGTATGAATGGATGTGTGATGATTGTGCCCTGCGATGGACTGGCACCCTGTCCAGGGTGTACCCCGCATTGTGCCCGATGCTCCCTGGGATAGGCTCCAGGTTTCCCCGTGACCCTGAAAAGGAGTAAGCGGTTGAAGATAGATAGATGGATGGATGGATGGATCATTCCCCTATTAGCCAGTAATGTCAGTAATGTTCTAACATCCTGGCAGTGGAGTTTGTAGCTGCTTAGTGTATAACTGGTATGTAAAAATGATGATGAGACATGACTGTTTCATTACAGCAGGTTTTCACAAACTTTTTTGTCAGCTGAATCCCTTCAACCTAAATGATTTGCCTCGTGTAACCCCAGAGATGTTAAGCAGGTTAGCGATTTTTGCTTTACTTTTTTTGTTTGTTTGTTGCTATTTGAGTTGACACAATTTTGCCTTGTTTGGTGTTATGGCCAGGTTTTCATGTTTTGTTTCCAAATGTACTGTATTTTTTAAGAAAGCTGACTTTATACTTTTGTTAAATAGTTAACACACACTTGGGAAAGGGTTTGGCCTTGTTACTGTCCGTGTGTAAATCTAAATATTAAATATTCCGTAACACTTTATTTGAAGTGTACCTACATATGAACTTCATAACATATTCATAACCATTACATTAAGCTTTTTATAAAACAATGTTAGAGGCTTTATGAAAAAGTAAGTTGACATATACTTCTTACAACACCTTCCAAAGCTCATATGTGCTCATATGTTTTCTAACTGTCTATCAGTCATGAGAAGCCTTTTGTCTCCAATGATAATCTGCGATATTGCATAAAACTTTAAGGTCACCTGACAAGACATGACAAATATATTTTATAAATTGTCTAACGCTGCTTAATAATAGATTTGTGTAATGTTTGTGAATGTTTTATGATTCTCTCCACTCCTATGTGACATAATGTGCCATAAGCCATAAGTGTTTTGATATAAGCCTTTCATAAAGCCTCTAACATTGTTTTATAAAAGCTTAATGTAAGGATAATGGATGTGTTATGAAGTTCATATGTAGGTACCCTTCGAATAAAGTGTTACCAAATGTTCCTTACTGTACTTGCACAACGTTTCCTACAAGAAGATATTTTTGCTCTTGTGATTTTCTTTTTCTGACATTGTGTCTGTCTATTTTAAGTGATTTTAGGGAGTTCTAAAGATGAAGCTTGTAGCCCCGAAGAATGATTTAACTAGGTAACTGTCGTTTACCTTTAACTACCAAGAGTACCAAGAGTCATTCAATCATCGTCTATCACTTTTTAATGATGTGGTTACAAAAAAAAAATGCTGTAGTATTAACGGTTTTAATCAATTTCATTCTTTACTTGTAAAAATAAACTGCATATTGTTAAAGGGTTCACAAACTTTCAAGCACCAGTGTATGTCAAAACCCATTAGACATCTTATGTAATATGTTTTTGCATTAAACAGAAAAGAGAATTTTTTTTTCATTTAGTACTGCCCTTCAGAAGCTACATAAGATATTTGCATGTTTCCCTGAAGACAAAATAATAACAATTTACACCGTTCATCCTGTTCAAAAGTTTACACCCCCCTGGATCGTAATAGATCGTGTTGCCCTCATGAGCATCAGTGAATGTGTGCACCTTTTGTAATAGTCGTGTACGAGTCCCTCGGTCATCCTCAGTGTGAAAAGATGGATCTCGACATCATATGATCGCTGATGGAAAGGGCTCAAATATGCAGAAGATGCTGGAAAAGCAAAGAATGTGTAGAATTTTTTATTTATTTATTTTTTTTCTGAAGAACAATGGGCGGTTGAACTGCTCAGGACAAACAATGGACTCATGAACAACTCTTACAACACATAAACATAGTCATTGATCATCCAGGTACTGACACACAGGATTAATAATCAAGCGTGTGTAAACTTTTAAACTGGTTCATTCATATCAATATTTAAAAAATTATTAACGTTTTTTTTTTCAGATTCTACATGGCATATATAAACCTATAACCTCAACTGAATCTAATGGTACCTAATGTTGTGAAATGTCTGTGAGACAACTGGTTTCAGTTATCACATATGTTATAGCAGCTAATGTAGTTATACAGTATAAAACAAATAACTACAACAAATTCTGACCAATCAGAATTGAAAATACAGCAACATTGTGGTACAAACCTTTATACCCTTATCTTAATGAATTATTTAAGGATAAAATAACCTCTGACACAATTGACCCGTACGGATAAACATTAAAAGACAAAGCCATGCTGCATAAAACCTCTGCAAGTCACCTCATGAGCGTACATAAATCTGCCAGCATTGATTTACACAATGCATAATGTCTTATGAAGGTCCAGAGTAGGTACAGTTCAAATATGCAGTAGTATTTTCCTTTATCACACTATTGTAGCGACAATGTGTCACAGAATTCTTATAGATCACACACATCCTTTACGCTGTTAAAGTAAATGAAGTCATTTAAACACATTAACAGCAGACGGGAAATGATCTCCAGAAAAGGTCAGAATTGAGATGAAACAGCCTCTTGCTGTCTTTCTGCTGGATAATTAATAGCATATCATAATGTATTAATATCATTGCTGTAGTGCCATGGTGCTATATTATGTGTAATAACAGTGCAATATAATCTCTAATTATATTAGCTGTCTGTTCATATTTTCATACTTCATACAAGACAGGCATATATTCGTGCGCAACAGAAATAATACCATGGTAGTATTTGTTTCACCCGTAAACCTTGTCTTGCTTCTGTCTCACAGTTTTTTTTTTTCTTTTTTCTTCTGTAATATGTTGTATTCTTGTTATTTTGCCTCTGTAGGCTTCATAACAACATATGGTTGATATCGATCATGTATGCGTGTGTGTGCAGTGTGATCTGTGTGTGCAGAGTCAGAGCTCTCATGCTGCTCTCTCATGCTGCTCTGAAAAGCAAAAATCACCAAACTACTTGATGGATGGAACAAAATGGATATCAACTCCCGTAATAAGCTCACTGGAGAGTTTGTTATCCATCGCTGCTTTGCAGTAAAATGCTTCTATAATCCCTTTTAGATCCAGCGCTACTGAGCATTTACAAACAAAGCGTGATGGGCACTTTTTTCTATTACCACATAATATTTGGGCCCTGGAAGTTTAATCAAAGCACAAAGAAGCGGCGCCGTCGCGTGTTTTTCACATTCGCATCTGTGATTATGAAGTGAATTTACTCACCATGCCAACCACATCATTGTCAACGTCAGAACAAATATGTTGTTTTTGCACATCAACTTGAAAATAAGCTCTATCTCACTCTCTTTCTATCTGTTTCTCTCTCTCTCTCACACACACACACACACACACACACACACACACACACACTGAAACGACAAATGAAACCACACAATATTCACAGTATCACTGTAGTATAAATTAAACATGTTTTTTTAAACAACGGAATTATGGTTCAATCTGACAGACATAACACTTAATTGCCAGATACATTTATCCAATGCAATCTGCAAGTAAGATAGAATGCAATCTGGGGAAAGAGCCGAGGATTTACATCACACCACCCCACTGTTTATTATTTCCTAGACCTTACATAATAAACTTTAATAAAGTATAATAAAATATAATAAAATATATCCATCCATCCATCCATCTTCAACCGCTTACTCCTTTTCAGGGTCACGGGGGAACCTGGAGCCTATCCCAGGGAGCATCAGGCATAAGGCGGGGTTACACCCTGGACAGGGCGCCAGTCCATCGCAGGGCACAATCACATACACACTCACACACACATTCATACACTACGGACACTTTAGACACGCTAAGCAGCCTAACATGCATATCTTTGGACTGGGAGAGGAAACCGGAGTATCCGGAGGAAACCCCGAATATATATATTTTTTAAATAATATTGGAACATCCATCCATCCATCCTCTACCGCTTACTCCTTTATCAGGGTCACGGGGAACCTGGAGCTTATCCCAGGATGCATCGGGTACAAGGCGGGGTACACCCTGGACAGGGTGCCAGTCCATCGCAAAGTACAATCACATACACACTCACACACCTATTCATACACTACGGACACTTTAGACACGCCAATCAGTCTAACATGCATGTCTTTGGACTGGGGGAGGAAACCGGAGTACTCGGGGGAAACCCCCGACACACGGGGAGAAAATGCAAACTCCGCCCACACATGACCCTAGTAGGACTTGAACCCCGGACCCTGGAGGTGTGAGGCGGACGTACGAACCACTATTTTTTTTTTTCCTTTGTTACAGACAGGAATCCAGCTTCTTAATTTAACTCAAAGTTAAACTAAATTACATACAGTTTTGTTTGTTTGTTTTTTTTGTTTGTTTTTAATGGGGACACCTGTACATCTGCTCATTTATGCAGTTATCCAATAATTAAATCCTGTGGCAGCAGAACAATGCATAAAATCACCCAGATATAGATCGCGAGCTTCAGTTAATGCTCACATCAATCATCAGAATGAGAAAACGTGTGATCTCTGATTTTAATGGTGGCATGGTTGTTGGTACCAGATGGGCTGGTTTGAGTAGTTCAGAAACTGCTGATCTCCTGGGATTTTCACACACACACAACAGTCTCTAGATTTTACAGAGAATGGTGCGAAAAACAAAAACATCCTGTGAGCAGAGGGTCTGCAGGCGGAACACCTTTTTGAGAGAGACCAGACTGGTCTGAGCTGACAGAAAGTCTATAAGAACTCAAATAATCACTCTTTACAACTGTGGTGAGCAGAAAAGCATCTCAGAACACACAACACATCAATCCTTGAGGCGGATGGACTACAACAGAAGAAAACCACATCAGGTTCCAGTCCTGTCAGGCAAGAACAGGAATCTGAAGCTATCATAGGCAGAATTCACCCAAACTGGACAGTTAAAGGATGGAAAAGACCAGGTGATTTTTTTTTTCTTCAAGTGTTCAACTGTCCAGTTGTAGCCTATCCACCAAAATGTTTAAGGTTTTGTGCATGATGATGCTTTTTTGCTCACCACTGTGCTTATATGAGTTACTATAGAATTCCTGGCAGCTCAAAACAAATCAACTTTTCTAATTTAATACAACAATTTTCATTACAAATGATATTATTGACAACACCTTCAGTGAAAAGTGAAATATTTACATGGATTTCAGAGTTTCTAAGTAATTGGTATGCCCCCGTTTTTCTTTAATGACAGAGAACTCAGGCTAGCATGGACTTCACAAGTTTGTGCAAAACCATATAATCCATTTTAAATCAAAAACATCAAATCCAAAGCATGAACACGTGCTTCAATAGAAGAGATTAGACATGAGGACAATCTGACCTTTTGTTCAAAGCAGTTAACATGGTCAATAATCACATATTTGCATGCATTAATATAGGGCCTTTTCAATGTGAGAACATTACTGTAAAATTAGCTTAATATCCCCCATTGAAACTACAAATAGAATTTATTCAAAAACTTTGATAATGCCAATGTAACACATTAGCTACACATCTCTGTTGACAACACCGAATCACCACCTAGTCAAATTTATTCATGAAATCCGATCATAAGTGATCCCTGGAGACACATTCACGCCACCATGGAATGGTATGATCAGCTTCCTATCCTGCCTGCCTGCCTGCCTACTAGTGATTGGATCACCCAAGATGGATGTTAATACCAGGTTGAGAACCTGGCCCTTGATCTAGCACCATGAAGCGTATTTACAGTCCCTATGGAAGATCCCTTAACGGTTCTATGTAAAACCCTACAGCAATGGGAATGTGTCTGAAACATAATAAAAGCTGCCTACGCAAGCTGTATTCACACTTTACATTTTTTCCGCATCCACCAACACTCGTTTTACAGGGAAACACACGGTACACAGGCAGAACATGGCTGCTTTTAAAACCCACGGCTCCCTGGGAGATTTTCTTCACAGTGATGATGCGCTTTCAGAATTTGTTTAAAAAAGTTCAGAAAAGTACCAAGTGGCATCAAGCACATTCCTTCTCCGAACCAATCAAGCCACAGCTTGGGGGACAAAATGATCATAACGCTATTTCAACATTTCAGTTGGTGTTACTTCAATGCAAACCATTGGGATGTTTATTGGTATACAATGTCACGGGCTGGTTCTACTTAAAATATGGCAACATAGAGTAGTCTAAATGCTGACTAGTTGCACAGGCACTCCTCTTACATTGCGAAAAAAAATCTTAGCAAGTGAATATATGTTGAATATGAGCACAAATATTTGTCATCATATTTGCAGTGTAAATTTCTTGTAGTGTTCCAAGACAAAGCTAATGTGAGCTGCCTTCTCTAAGGCATATGTATGACTATTAATAATAATGGTCATGCCAGCTAGATGCATGTGTTTGCAGCACTGTATATAGTGCTGCTGATGATTTATGTCTCAAACCACTTCCTTACATGTCCCTGTGTATGTGTATTATGCAGATGTATTATGTTTTCAGACTCTGGTGTCCTTCATTGAGAAGTGAGCAGAGCCTCCTACTTGTACCCGTTGATCGGATAATGATGATGATGGTCCAAATGTTTTTGATTTGTCCGATTTTAATGAGCCTGGTGTGCCACCGAGACCCAAATTTCTCTACTGAGGAGGTCTCCCAAAATCTCAGGAGAACCTTAACAAATACTGCAAATAGTGTAATGGATTATTGAACTCTCAGAAAGCGAAGGAGTACGTGTTCTGCAGATTTGTTTGCCTCCACTGTCTGGAACAAGAACATGGTCAAGGACATCAGATCCTATGATGTCTCTGAGTTTGGCTCTGGGTCTGTGTGGATATTGGCTTTGGATATTCTGTTGCATATTTCATGTGTCCTCTATGAGATTCATTGTTTCAAATGACTGGGTGTTTTTTTTTTTTTTTTTTTTTTTTTTTTTTTGTAATATCATAATCCACATATTTTCAAGATAAAGTCGCACAAGTGAAGAGTCTTTATTAATAATCCAAATAAAAGAGTAAAATATTAAATAAAATACAATGACAGTCAGAGAACAACAAAAAAAACACCTCAATTTCATGTAAAACTGCAAATACATTTAGGTACACTTCTGTGCACTTTCATAAAGAAATCAATTGAAAGGTTCTTCCAAACATATTGGAGATCCAGACACGGTCCTTCTTCAGCCTTTGTTTGCAGAGAATCATGACGGTTTCTTTTAATGTAGATATAGTCTACTGTATTATATTTTAAAAGTGTGGACACCTAAACATCACACCAATTTGTGCTTCTTCCCCAAACTGTTGCCACAATGTTTTAAGTACACAGCTGTCAAGAATGTATTTGTATATTGGATTACAATTTCCCTTCACTTGATCTAAGAGTCCCAAACCTGTTCCAGCATGACAGTGCCACTGTGCACAATGCAAGGTCCGTAAAGACATGGTTTGCAATGGTTGAAGTGGAAGAACTTGAGTGTCCTGCACAGTGCCCTGACCTCAACCCCACTGAACACATTTGGGATGAACTGGAATGCAGGCAGGAAACGTATTAAATACAGTTTGCTTCTAAAGAAAAATATCCTGAATTTTGAACATCCCACAATACACCATTAAGTGCAATTACTTAGAAAGCCATGCACCAAATGTCCGTGACTGGGTGAGGAGAGTATTAGTCATAAAAACATACAAGAGACCAATGGTAACTCTGAAGGAGGTGGAGAGATCCACAATTTAGATGGAAGAAGCTGTCCGCGGGACAACCGTAGCACAGACAAAAAGCTGGGCTTTATGTTAGAGCGGTGAGCTATATGAAATCTCTTTTGAAGTTTGCAAAAAGGCATGCTGGCAAATCTTCTCTGGTCTAATAAGGCCAAAATTGAACATCCTGACCTTGGTATAATACATTATGTGTGACTAAAATTCAACATTGCCCATCAACCTGAGAACACTATCCCCATAGTGATGCATGGTTGTGGTAGCATCATCTTAAGACTTGCGCTTGGCCTATTGGATGTCTCCGTGACCTCCTTATTAATCCTAATTAAGTTATTTCCAGTTCTAGGTTGTGACGCTGTAAAATACGGAAATGTTCAAGTGGGTGCTCAGGTATAAAAGGCACTGGAAATGTTTTGGAACAAAGCTTCAAACTGCTGCTTTGTTTCCCCCCTTCCGAGTGCCCTGCATCTCCAATTGGTTAGTTATGATCATGCAAAAACTTAAAGTTAGATAACAGCACAAAAGGAGCATAAAAATAATAATAAATCCATGTTTTGAAGGACCTTTAAAGTAAAGGCTTCGTCATCATGTTGGATAAGAAAGACACTACAAATAGCTGTCCCCTTATGAAGTGCCCTGCGTAGGCTTCATCCTTTCAGAATAGACTGCAGCTGTGCAGACTGAATAGCATTTAAATGTGGGCAGGAAATAAGAACTGTGGAGGTCATTTGCCGGTCCAGTGTTTAATAGACCAGCGAGACAGACTGCTGAGAAGCCCAAACAGAAGCAGGGATGATCTATGACACCACAAAATCAGAAGAAGAAGAAGAAGCATACACAAATTATCAACAGGCAAAAATAAATAAATAAATAAATAAATAAATAAACTACACAGCTAAATCTTGAAGTGTCTTTTCCTTCACTGCTGTAATAACTCTCTAATCCTGATCATACCAGAGGGCATACATGGATTTGTATTTATCTCTTCTTTGTGATTTGCAGTGTGCATCAGGGAGCTGGAGGAGGTTGAATGCTCTGGGCTTGGATGCCATTTCCTCGACACTTTTCCCGGCACCGGCTCTGGGGTTGAGAGATACACTCTTAAAGGCTCTTGGGAGATTAGCCAAGTGGGTCAGAGGAATGTGTGACAGGAGTTGAACGTGAGGCTCTGTCAATCCGGGGCCAAAGTAATCTGCTTTTGGTCATTTCACTCTTGTTGGATTGTTAGTTTCTGTTGATGTTATGTTGCTATCATTCTATCCGTTCTGGCTTGGAGGTGTGTAATTGCAGTTGAAGTACGTGTAACTGGCATGCACACAATTCTGCCAGTCATCCTGTGTGCCGATTACAGACAGCATGAGCCTTTGATTGGCAGCGCTATTTTCCCACACAATTATCCTGATTTTTGATCGTGTCAGTCAGTTCATTGTGGTCACATGTGACATCGAATTGAGTCCTGTCCAACTTCAGTGTGAGAAACAAAAACACCTGTACTCACTTCTCTTACTCAATAAATACAATTATCCTCACTCTTCATTTCAAGCAGTATCTTGAGAGATCTCTGTTAATTTCTTGCATTTTAAAACTCTGGTTTTCATTCTGACTGTTAGCATTACTGTCCCAGTATACATGCTGGATGATTTCATAATATGTGTCTGCTGAATCGAATTCCCATTGGTCAGAAGGTGTTCCATAAACAGGAGCTCTGGCCGTAGTTATTTAACAAATACATATATTCATTGATTAATATTTATGGAAGTCTGCGGTCTCCAGTGTCACTTTGTGTACACCTTGAAAGTCTTTGTGATACAGCAGATTTCTGGTTTCTCTGTAACATAAGTCATTTTGCAAATTGCTGTGGTATAAGATGAATAAAACACTTCAAGATGTGCTGTTATAGGAAAATAATCATTGTCAGCCCTGAAGCTGATTATCTGAAAATAACTCATAGAACCATGATCAACACCTTACATGTCACTGAAACATTGCAAACTGACAAATAGAACAAATTATGCACAGATGGATGCAGTGTAGCTCGCTGATGTTACAGTAGCTAGCAAGGAAAACAAAGTTGATTTCAAACTGATGAGTAATGTCAACAAGTAATGTCAAGGAAATCTTGCCAGAACAGCACTGTATGTGTGACACAAATGTGCAGATTCGCTGAATTATTCACCGGTAACAAATGTTTGCTTTTAACATAATGACCTAAATCTTTATGACATAACATGCTGGAAAAAGTGGTTGATTCTGAGAAATATATATGAACTGCGTACTTTAGCCTATTTCTCCCATACACTCTTGAAAATTAATTAATTAATTAATTAATTTATAGTCCTTGCCGTCACTTGAATGTTCTGTGTCAAACCATAAAGCAGAGTCTTTGCACCAAGTAGAAACGTTACAGGATCTTATGGAGCTTTATTTATTCAAAGAACCATTGAAGAACCCTTGAACGTCCTTTTGACTAACACTGGGTAGGGCCTCCCTTTGCTCTCAAAACAGCCTCAATTATTCATGGCATGGATTCTACAAGAAAAAATTTCTTTGAGATTCTAGTCCATGTTGACATGAATTCATCACACAATTCCTCCGGATTGTTCAGGTGCACTTTCAGGCTGTGAATCTCTCGTTATACCACACCCCCAAGGTGCTATATAGGGCGGCTGTGTCTCAGTCGGTAGAGCGGGTTGTCCACTAATCCACTAATCGTAGGGTTGGTGGTTTGAATCCCGGCCCGGGTGATCCCATGCCGAAGTGTCCTTGGGCAAGACACTGAACCCTAAGTTGCCCCCGATGGCAAGCTAGCACCTTGCATGCAGCTCTGCTACCATTGGTGTGTGAGTGTGTCTCATTTGTAAGTCACTTTGGATAAAAGCGTCTGCTAAATGAATAAATGTAAATGTAAATGCTATACTGGATTGAAATGCAGTCAATGGGAAGGCCATGTTTGAGATTAATTATTTCTTGTGACATGATGTGTTATTGTGCTGAAAGTAAAGATTAGACGATGGGTAAATTGTGGCCAAAAAGATCAAAAGATGTTTGATTGGTGTTAAAGGCCCCAGAGTTTGCAAAGAAAACATTCCCCACACCATTACACCACCTCCACCAGCCTAGACTGTTGACACATGGCAGGTTAGGTCCATAGATTCACGCTGTTGGTGCAAAATTCCGACCCTACCTTCTGTGTGCCTCAGCAGAAATCGAGAACCATCAGACCAGGCTTTGTTTTTCCAGTCTTCACCTGTCCAGTTTTGGTGAGTCTGCACCCACTGCAGCCTCAGCAGTTTGTCCTTGGCTGATATAAGTGGAACCCGACATGGTCTTCTGCTGTTGTAGCTCATCCACCTCAACGTTCCTCAAGTTGTGCTTTCTGAGATACTTTTCTGCTCACCAGAATTGTACAGATTGGTTATCTGAGTTACTGTAACCTGGCCATTCTTATTCTCTGGCCCGTATCTACATGATTTCATGCACTGTATTTATGCCACACAATTGGCTGAGTAGATAATTGCATGAACGAGTATATGCACAGGTGTTCCTAAATAAGTGCTTAGTGAGTATATATA
>JAFFST010045692.1:27999-55036 GCA_022414735.1 Noturus placidus | reverse complement strand
ATTATAGACTGATCATTTCTTTGTTAGTGGGCAAACGTACAAAATCAGCAGGGGATCAAATACTTTTTCCCCCCACTGTATTACATGTTACAAAATGTACTAATTTGGACACTCTACAGTCAACAAACCATTTATCAACCATCATCAATAAGGCTATCAACTAATTTTATACAATTATTCAAATGTTAATGGTTGTCTGCATTAAGGTAACCTACACACAATTTATAGAGTATCAACTTGTACATTTATTTCTCTCACTTTATTTGGATGGCTAATTTTATAGCTCTTCATAACACAATATCAAACAAGCTGTGATTCAGCCGCGATGAATTGCAGGCAATCGCAGCTGTACTGATATAAAATACAGCAGAACATTTGCAAGTGTGATATTTCTTTTATAAAACAACTCTATAAACAAAAAATGAATATCAATGAACTGACAGTATAGACACAATATTCTGTTCATTTTTGCTCTATCAACAAAAAAAAGTTCCCAAAAAAGCCACAGCTGGGTCGAGTGTTGTGCGTTGTCATGCCAATGCACAGAATGACTGACTGACAGACCATAGTGAGTGTAGTAATAGTTTCAATGTAACAAACTATTGCTGTAACTGGAATTATATTAGCAAACAAAAAATATAAAGTGCTGCATGCAGGAAAATGTCCCATTACTAAATATCCTCACGTTTGGAACACAACTTGTCCAAACTTTTATCCAAAGCGACTTACAAATGAGACACACACACACACCAATGGTAGCAGAGCTGACATGCAAGGTGCTAGCTTGCCATCGGGGGCAACTTAGGGTTCAGTGTCTTGCCCAAGGACACTTCGGTATGGGATCACCCGGGCCGGGATTCGAACCAGCAACCCTACGATTATTGGATTAGTGGACAACCCGCTCTACCGACTGAGCCACAGCCGCCCTATTAGAGGAACTGTTGTATAATGTTTAAAAGATTATCCTTCGACTTTTAACTCGTCCCTAATCCTATCACAAAATTAATTTCAGTTCATATGAAATGTATTAATAGACATGGAAATACTGTACACCATATAACAAGTGAGAGAATCGGTTTATATACTGCTTCATAACAGTTTATTAATGGTTGAAAGAAGTGTGTCTAATTTGGACAGTTCAATCTTCAGTAAATCAATCTTTAGCAAATGCTTCATAATGTATTTATACTGGATTCACAGAACATTTTACCATCTCTGTAAGTAGTTTACTCTTGACTAGGTGAATAAAAGTGAGTCCTAACAATTGTTAACAATCTCATTAACTCTCAGCAACCACCCCACCATAGGAACCTTTAATCAGGGCACTAATTGATGGCTGGGAGAAACAAAAGCATCTCCGTGTTGGATTTTTTTTTTCTCTCCCAAGGACAAACTGAGATGACCTTCTATCCATCCTACCAGATAATCCTCCCCCAACTCTCTCCAAAAAAAAAAAAAACAACGCATCCCCCACCTCCCTTACGCCATCCCATCAGCCCCCTTCACTAGCTCTCACCTCCTCTGCCTCATCGCCACTTTGTTGCCATGGAAACATGAAGATGAAAAGAGTTACTCATAGATTAAATGAGAGATCTGAGGTACAAAAAAAGAACAGAGTTACAAGTCCTTTGAATTATGTTCCATGAATTTATGTAGATATCAGCACTTTTAGCTCAGCTGTGGGTCCTGCACTGATTTATGAAAAGCTTGTGTGTGTGTGTGTGTGTGTGTGTGTGTGTGTGTGTGTGTGTGTGTGCAGATTAACTCACAGCATTACAGATCTCAGTGTTTTGTGCTTTTTGTTTGTGATTATGCATTCAGTAGTACAATTTTAAAATGGTGTAGCAGGAACACGAAATATGATTTAGCACAGCTGTGGTACGATTAATGGAAACGAGACGGCCGAATAATCTGTCACAGAGTTCTGAGTGTGTGTGTGTGTGTGTGTGTGTGTGTGTGTGTGTGTGTGTGTGTGTGTGTGTGTGTGTGTGTGTACACATATATATATATTTTTTTTTTGGCATAACCATAGACCATAGTATGTCAGTCATATTACTAAAAATATGGTCATTATAGAACCTTCTCTAATAAACACAACCTCTTGATGTTTGAGAAATATGATATGATGTACAAAAATGTGAGCTTTTGTGAAACCACATAAAGGTGGTACAAAGTATCATAACTGAGCTAACAAACCTTAACTGTTGTAAAAAATAAAAAAATAAAAATAAAAACATGATGATTTTCAAATTCATGATGAATACCAACCCAATATCTAAATAAAATAGAGCAACCAATAACAGTGTTGTGACAGCTATAAGTGGCACATATTGCAAGAATTCTCAAATCTGATTGGTCAGAAGGTATTGATTAATTTTCTATAACAGCTGCTCTGACAACAGTCCTGGCAACAAGACCAGTGACAAGTTTATATTAATGTTCTTGCTTGAATACTCTATCAAGCAACGTATGAAGCTTTCTTTGAAGAGATGTCTGTTTAACGTTTATGAAAGGAGTCTCCAGTGTCAGAGCTTTGTAAGGGTCAGAAATTAAGCTGTAACTTTAAGCTTTTTCCCATCTTCAGGACTTTTAGAGTTTACACTCTCCCGTTTCTTGGTATGATTCCATATCATTAAATGTAACTATAAATGGATAAAACAATTAAATTTGTTGTGATATAAGATAAATAAAACACTTTATATAATGTAAAATAGGAAAATGATAAACTTTGCGGGTACTTTGTTGATTAATTTCCTATAAGAGCACACCCTTCATGGGTTTTATTCTCTACTGCAGACTGATTACCATGCAAGAGGACTGAGAAAGTAAACAGCCCATAGTTAGTATAGTAACAATTTCAATGTAACAAACTATTGCTATAACTGGAATTTTATGTACAGTGCCCTCCATTAATATTGGCACCGTTGTTGAATATGAGCAAAGAAAGCTGTGAAAAATTGTCTTTATTGTTAAACTTTTGATCTTTTATTCAAAGAATTCACAAACATACTGTCACGGTTCCCCCCTGGTGGCCAGGTGCAGCACTGCACCTTGGCCGTTTATGGCACCATCTGGTGGCTGTACTCTGACAATTACTGTTCCTAGCACCTGGACTGTGTTCACGTTTTGTGTGTCTCCACCCCCACTGTGCCGGTAGACTCCATGTCCCAGCAGCCATTGCCCCCTTGATGTCACATGGGTTTACTACTAGTCACATGTCTTCTTGCACCTGCTTCTTGTTGTGTTAATGAGCACTGGTGTGGGTATATATATTCCTGGTTTTGCACTTAGCCTTTGTCTTTCGTTGTGTAGACTCCTGTCTCTGTGACACTTTATCTGAAGTCAGTCTGAGGGTTAGGTTTTGTTTCATGTTTATTAGCCTGAGTGTTTTTGTTTCTCGTCACTGTTTCAGGGTCGAGTATTCGTAGTGTCTTTATTTGTGTTGTTTTGAGCATCACTCCAATAAATACGCAAAAGCCAGTCTGCGCCTGTTTCCGCCTCATTAAACCACATCGTGACACATACTCTGCTCTTGTGGATATCAAACAATTGCAAACACAACATAGGTTTATCAAAAGATATATCTTTGTTAAATATAGGTGTACAATAATTGTTGGTATCCTTTTAGTCAATACTTTGTGCTACCTCCCTTTGGCAAGATAACAACTCTGAGTCTTCTCCTATAATGCCTGATGAGGTTGGAGAATACATGGAATGGGATCTGAGACCGTTCCTCCATACAGAGTCTCTCCAGATCCTTCACATTTTGTGCTGGTGGACTCTCCTCTTCAGTTCACCCCACAGGTTTTCTATGGGTTTCAGGTCAGGGGATATGGATGGCCATTGTAGGACCTTGATTTTGTGGTCAGTAAACCATTTTTGTTTTTGATTTTGATGTATGTTTTGCTGGAAGATCCAACCATGGCCCATTTTAATCTTTCTGTCAGAGGCAGTCAGGTTTTAATATCTGTTGCTATTTGATAGAGTCCATGATGAAATGTATTCTAACAAAATGTCCAGGTCATCTGGCGGAAAAACAGCCTCAAAACATTAAAGAGCCTCCTCCATATTTAACCGTGGGCATGAGGTACTTTTCCATATGTGCACCAAAACCACCTCTGGTGTTTATTACCAAAAAGCTCTGTTTTGGTTTCATCTGACTATAGAACCCAATCCCATTTGAAGTTCCAGTACTGTCTGCAAACTGAAGACGCTAGATGCTTGTTTTTGGATGAGAGTGGAGGCTTTTTTCCTCAGACCCTTGCAAACAACTTGTGGTGATGTAGACATTTCTCCAGCTGTGTTCATTGGAGATTTTGTGGCCAGTCAAACCATCCTCTTCACAGTGCATCGAGACAATATAGACAATTCCAGGTTGATTCATACAGTAACATTTCTAGTTGACTGGAACTTCTTAATTATTGCCCTTAGGGTGGAAATGGGCATTTTCAAAGCTATTGCAATTTCAATTACAGTATTTTGCTATGCAATGCTTTTCTTATAGACACTTCCCTTTTTGTGAAGCTCAACAACCTTTTGCTGCACATCACAGTTATAATCCTTGGTCTTACCCATTGTTATGAATGACCAAGGGAATGTTGCCTATGTGTTTCCTCATATTTATACCCCTGTGAAACAAGAAGTCATGGTTGAACAATTTGTTGTACCTAGTCACCCAGTGTACTAAAAAAGCGTAAAATATCAATGGGAATATATTTTAAATATATTTTTTCTCATATGAATTCATAGGGGTGCCAATAATTGTTGCCCACCTATATTTAACAAAAAAATATATATAAATTTTCTGAGAGTAAGGTATTTTTTTGTTTTTTTGAACAAAAGATTAAAAGGTTAGAAAATTAAGACAATTCTTCACAGCCTTCTTTGCTCACATTTACCAAGGGTGCCAATATTTGGGGCAGTTGTGGCACAGGTGGTAGAGCGGGTTGTCCAGTAATCCTAGGGTTGCCGGTTTGATTCCCGGTCCGTATGACTCCACATGACTCCACATACCACATACCACATACCGAAGTGTCCTTGGGCAAGACACTGACACTGAACCCCAAGTTGCCCCCGATGGCAAGTTAGCGCCTTGCAGGGCAGCTCTGCTCCCGCTGGTGTGTGAGTGTGAGTGTGAATGGGTGAATGAGACACAGTGTAAAGCGCTTTGGATAAAAGCGCTATGTAAGTGCGCCAAAAAATATTAATGGCGGACACTGGGGAAAGCATAGAAAAGCAGGGTAATATAAACAGTGTAAATCTCAGTACTGTTATACAAAATATCAGCTCTTTGATTATAGCTTGTCCAATAAAATTAATGGAACTTATTTTTATTCTTTACTTAACCTGCAGGCTAACGACCACACTGAGAATGGGAGAGTAACATTGATGTAGTAACATGTAAAAATCTAACTTTTTGTTGTTGTCTGTTAAAACAAAATGGTGGCACACTTTGACAGAGACAATAACATTTGTGTTTGGGTGTGTGAGTATCTGAGGAGCACGGTAAAGATTGACACCATTCTGGTAGTGTTAAGCAAATTACATTCAAAACATCAACATAAAAACTGAAATATTTATCTGAGGTTGTCCTGCTACTCAAAAGTTTGATCAGATGATGAACAGTTTAACGTGCTTTAAAACACACACACACACACACACAGTTTAAAATGTTACAAGTTGTTTAATTGCAAAGTTTTATTAGCCATTTATAAAGATGTGTGTTAAATAAACAATGCCCAACTATTACTCATGAACAATTTATAAAATGTCAATACGCCCAAACAATTATTGCTAAAGCCCTCCCACACATGTCTTTGTTTAATTATCTTAACACCACACACATGTGAACGAGTGCCTTGACCCCACCTAGAGACTGCCTCAAACATCTTTATAAGGTGGGACACGATCAATATTAACACCTGCTTATTAGTCAAGGCAACGTATAAAGGTCTAAACGTATAAACACTCATTATAGTAAATAGAACAAATATAATTTTGAAACACAAGCTCTATGTACTGTATGCTGCACTATAGCTGACCGAGCAGTTAATTAGTGAATGAATTAATGAGTTTATATTTAATGCATTTCTTCATGTAGTTGTTGCTTGTTTCGCCTACATATTGCTCCTCAGATGGCCCTGTCTCCTACATTTTGACTAATTTTTATTATTTTAATTTGTATTTGGATTAGTCAGATTTTCATAATAAACTTTAAATTCAGTCATTGATTTAATTAATTACTCACCCACTTATGTCAAACTGTCATCTCTGGAAGGGCCTTGTTATAGGAAAACTGATTGTGTTCAACACTCACTATGTGTTTTCACCACAATTGGTCAATTACCTCCAAAAATATATTTCACCAAAATGACAGAATGCTATTTATTTTTTCAATCTTGCCTAGGCTGTCTTCATGTTGGATATGGAGCCAGTTTAACTAGTGTGATTTCCTCACACACTGAATGCAATGCTTTGATCATGTTCTTGTATACGCTATGTGTCATAGTGAAATGGATATAATTCTAATCAATTTAGCTTGTAATCAGGTGCTGGTTTTCCGTGTGTATGTCTGTGATGCTGTTGTAATGTATCCGGAATGTAATGTAATTTCTCTTTATTCTTTTCAAGAAAACTGTAGTTTTCAAAAGTGTATATATTACTAGGATATAACTAAATATAAATACATTATTTTAAATGAACAGATGATGTGTTCTAAACAGATACAAATACACATACTAACAAGAGGGACGCTATTCATTTCATTTTATTCATTTTATATTCACTTGTAGCTTTTAATTTATATATACAAATTTATTTTCATTTGTATGCTGATGATACCCAGTTGTATATTCCTCTGAAGGCTGGTGACTCCATTCAGCCATTGCTGGACTGTCTGGATGACATTGAAAAATGGTTAATTTTCTCCAACTTAATAAAGACAAAACTGAAATAATTGCTTTTGGCCCAGTGAGATTAAGAGATGGTCTCATCAACGTGCTCCGTAATCATTTCCCCTCAATACCTTCCCAGGTTAGGAACCTTGGTGTAATCCTGGACTCACATGCTTAACCAAGCAAGCAAATTCAGTCGTTAAGAATAGTTTTTATCAATTACGGATCATTTCAAAACTCAAATCATTTTTGTCTTTCCAGGATCTGGAGAAGGTAATTCATGCTTTTATAACTTCTCGCTTAGATTACTGCAATTCTTTATATATGGGTCTTCCTCAGTCATCTCTTGCTCGTCTTCAGACGGTCCAAAATGCAGCTGCAAGGCTGTTGTCTAGGGCAAAGAAATTCGATCATATCACCCCTATTTTAGCATCGCTTCATTGGCTCCCGGTCCGTTTTAGAATCCAGTTTAAGATTTTGCTGTTTGTTTTTTAAAACTCTTAATAATCAAGCTCCTTTATATTTAAAGGATCTTCTTATGCCACACTCAGCTAACAGAAATCTACGATCTTCTGATAGGTTTCTTTTACATGTCCCTCGTTCGCGTTTAAAAACTAAGAGGGATAGAGCATTTTCTGTTGCAGCACCACGCCTTTGGAATCAATTGCCGCTGGACATCCGCCTTGCACCATCCATTAGTGTTTTTAAAAAGAGACTTAAAACATATCTGTTTTGTCAGGCTTTTAGATCAAATTTTGAAAGTCAATGTTGTCTGCTGTCTGTTTTTATTTATTTTTATTCTGTTTATTTTATTCTCTTATTCTGTTCAGCACTTTGGTCAGCTTTGCTGTATGAAATGTGCTATATAAATAAATTTTACTTACTTGTCAGAAAGGTTCACATGACATCTGGAGTCTTGAGAGATGGTATGAAGTTCATGGGACAAAAAAAACATATTCATTAATGTGAACATACAAGGTGCATCCGTTGATCCTTAGTAACTGCCTGGTCAGGGTTGATGTGGTTTAAATTAAGCTATTAGTTTGCTTATATTTTGGTAAGTTGAACCAAATTAATGTGTTATAATGTGATAACACATGTAATGTGATATTGCAGGCAAGTAAAAGCAAAAATAATAGCTATGTGAGTGGGAGTATGTCTAGCTGAGGTTGAGGAACTGTCAGAGCCAAATTCACACACTGTGCTGACAGTACTGCCATTTCTACCTCTAGGGTTTCTTTCCACAATTTTCAGGGGGCAGAGTAAAAGGTCATCAAAAAAAAAAAAAAAAAAGCTTTCCAGTTCAGGCTACACCTACTTTGGGTTTAGATACAGATACAGATAGTGTCTTTGCATTAAACCACTACTACAGTAGAAAATGTCAGAATTTCACCATGTCAAAGGTTTTCTCAGGTCATGACACATATATGAATATTGTGACATCACATTTATGATTTTTTTTATTAATGCCAGTTTGTATATCACTTTTATTTACTGTATAGTGGTATCATGGGAGCTTATTTAAAGATAGGCCATGCATAGAATAAAGACAGTTAAGGTAGACCTTCAGTATGTTTATTTTACAAAGTTTTCCTATGAATTAAGTATAACATGTTCATATGTAAATAAAATGTTCCTAAATGAAATCCAAATCTATGAAGTTTTACACTGATTCTTCCATAGGCATGTTTCAGAATGTTATAACAATATTTACTACAAAGTATCATTCATACATATATATATATATATATATATATATATATATATATATATATATATATATATATATATATAGACAGATTAAACTGATTACCCAGAGAACGACACGTGTTAAAAATCCTGTTCCCCTGAGAGAAAGAAAGCCAGCAGGCCTGTAGAGCACAGAGTCACAGATTCTCTCGGTCCGTCCCCCAGTGTGTCTTCATCTGAGTCTACCACTCTCTGAGCTCCTCTGTGCCACGGCTAATTTATGGGGTGCCATGTCAACTGAATGAGGCCTAATGAATAAGTGAATTAGGGTGCTTATGGGGAACAGTGATCTCTGCACCATGGCTTTATTAGAGCCCAGTGCCCAGCATGCCGGCTGTGTAGGGGCTCCTGACTTCAGTTAATGGATAGCATGATGGGAGATTGCAAGAGAAATACTTTAGCCTGTCATATTTAGGATATATCGACTGCAGTTCCCTCCCAGTAGAATTTAAAGATTAACCGGGCTGCCATTGTGCTGCTGGCTCTCACCTTTGTTGCTTCAGATCTCATGGGAAAACACACACAAACAAAAACACACATCCCACATGCACTGACATGCGCCACACACTTTTACCTGAGCTCCCTGGTTCCCGGAGCCATTCGGATATAACTCAGGAGCGCTCAGACAGGTCAAAACGACAGAGTTGTCAGGATGGAGGTCAGCCTGCGTAAATATCACACCTGTTAATGTGTCAGTGGCGTAATGTGTGGAAAAAAACGGCCCACCAGGGACCCGCCGGCAAATAAAAACGGGACGGCAGGAGCAAGGTTTGCTATTTCGCTATTTTGACAAGTCTTTACGACTCAATTTAGTGCACAAGGAAATAAAACACAGCCTGCATCAAACAGCAGCTCGGATGAGTTAGAGGGGCCCAGGGAAGGGGGGCATGATACCTATGTGTGTGTGTGTGTGTGTGTTTGTGTGTGTGTGTGTGTGTGTGTGTGTGTGTACGAGAAGGTCGCAGGGAGGGAGCAAAAGCAAGAGAGAGATAAAAGGGCTAGAATATGAATAAGAGAAGAGATAGCAAATTGAAGAGAGACAGATAAGGTGAGAGGAGAACAGCTGGAAAGAACACGAGCAGAAGAGGAAGATGAGCGTGAGGTGAGAGAGTGAGACAGAAAATGAAATACAGAGGAAAAAAACAGAGCGAGACAGAAATAGAAACGAGGGAATGCAACAAAAAGAGACAGCGAGAAAAATGAGAGAAAAAAAATGCTCAGAGAGAAAGAGTGAGCCAGAGAGAGAAACAGCAAAAGACACGCCACCTGTCTCTCTGTCTCTACTCTATCTAGCTAACTATTTATGTGCATCTCTTTTCCTGTGACATCTGTCTGTCTCTCAGTCTTTCTATCCATCTGTCTGGTTGTGTCTATACATCTGTGTCTCTATTCAAGGCAAGAGAATAAATGAGACAAACAGTAAGAAATAGACACAACATGATACACAGAAAGAGAGAAACAGTGAGCAGAGAGCGGAAGATAGACAGCGAACACGAAAGAGAGAGTAAACGTAAAGTAAGCATATTATCATGTTCTCTGATAGGAGAGAGATAGACAGAAAGAAAAAGTGAGACAGAAATAGTGTCTGAGAGGTATAGTGAATAGCGAGGGAGCGAGAAAATGAAAGAAAAAAGAAAAATGAATGAGAGAATGAAAGACAGAGTGAGTGAGTAGTATAGATTTTAATGTCATGTCAGCATCTGAGGCTATCTTCATGGCAAATCTGAATTACAAAAATATAAGAAAAAGGAGACAGAAAACAAGGAGGAAGAAGAACAGAGTGCAAAGTTATTAACAGTTAATTACAGTTAATAACAGATCTTTTCCAATAATGGTCTGGCAAAACTACATGGTCATGTGAATAAAGCTCTCTGAATAAAGTTGACATGAGAGAGATAGAGAGAGAAACTTATTTTAGCTGAGATGAGGCAGCTGCATGTCTCACACGTACTCCTCTTTCCTACCTGAGTATGGAAACACTGCCTCGTCTCTTCATTATGCAACTGCTGTCAAGGAAAAAGCTCACATTTTACACACAAATGAAAATATTTTTTCTAAATCTGTATTTTTTTACTATCAGTGTTTCTCACTCCATCGCTCTCCTTTCCCATGTCATATTATTTCTCTCTGTCCTACAGCAGCTTGTTGCAGTGTGTTCCCACAGTTCAATATGTGTTTCCAATGTGTGTCCACAATGCAGTGTGTGTCTATTGCATGTCCCCACAGTGTAGCATGTCCATGTAATGTGTCTCTACAGTTTCACCACAACAGTGTGTCCCCAGAATGTGTGGGGACCATTCTTACATTGTGTTCATTGGATGGATCACTCCAGTGTGTTCCCACAGTGCAGTGTATCCCTGTAGGATGTCTATGTACTATGTCCCCACCATGCATTGTGCCCCTGCAGTACTCATAAGTTGTGTGTACCTACAGTTTGTCTCACAGTGCAGAGTCCCTTCAGTAAATGGCACACTTGGTAAATGGCGCACTTATATCCAAAGCGCTTTACACTGTGTCTCATTCACCCATTCACACACTCACACACTCACACACTCACACACTCACACACCAATGGTAGCAGAGCTGCCACGCAGGGCGCTAATCTGCCATCGGGAGCAACTTGGGGTTCAGTGTCTTGCCCAAGGACATATCGTCATGTGGAGTCATTCGGGCCGGGAATCGAACCGCCAACCCTACGATTAGTGAACAAACCGCTCTACCAACTGAGCCACAGCCGCTTCAGTGTGTTCCCACAGTGCAGTGTGTCCTTACATTATGTCCCCATAATGGAGTGCATCCCTGAAGTGTGTTCCCACAGTGCAATGTGTCCTTACATTATGTCCCCATAGTGGAGTGCATCCCTGCAGTGTGTTCCCACAGTGCAGTGTGTCCTTACATTATGCCCCCATAGTGAAGTGCATCCCTGCAGTGTGTTCCCACAGTGCAGTGTGTCCTTACATTATGTCGCTATAGTGGAGTGCATCCCTGCAGTGTGTTCCCACAGTGCAGTGTGTCCTTACATTATGCCCCCATAGTGAACTGCATCCCTGCAGTGTGTTCCCACAGTCCAGTGTGTCCTTACATTATGTCCCCATAGTGAAGTGCATCCCTGCAGTGTGTTCCCACAGTGCAGTGTGTCCTTACATTATGTCCCCATAGTGGAGCGCATCCCTGCAGTGTGTTCCCACAGTGCAGTGTGTCCTTACATTATGTCCCCATAGTGGAGCGCATCCCTGAAGTGTGTTCCCACAGTGCAGTGTGTCCCTGCAATATGTCTAAACAATATGACTCATAGTGAATTGTGTCCCCACAGTACAGTGTGTCCTGCAATATATTCCTTTATTTTCTCAGTGTAGTGTGTGTCTATAGTGAATCCCCAGAGTGCAATGCGTGTCTACAGTACATACCCCCAGTGCAATCTATCCTTCCATTGTGTCCCCCAGTGCAGTGTGTACTGTAATGTATTCCTGAATTATCTCAATGTAGTGTGTGTCTACAGTGAATCCCCACAGTTTAGTGTATATCTATAGTATGTATGTAAGTGCAGTATATCCTTACACTGTGTATCCTGCAATGTATTCCTGGATTGTGCCCCCACAGTACAGTGTGTGACTGGAGTTATTTTGTGTGTCAACATGTCACTACAGTGTGTCATTTTATATCAATGTGCCACCCTCTGTCACCAAAGTGATTTGTTTCACGGTGTATCCTCATTTCACATGTCCCTGCAGCATGTCCTTGCACAGTGGGTCCCCTCACAATGTGTCTCCACTGAATAGTGTCTCTGAATTGTGCCCCAGAACTGTATCACTGCAGTGTGTTGGCAACAGTGGAGGGTGTCTCAGTGCCGACGTACTTCTCTGAGATTTTTGAGCCAGCAGAGCGTCCTCTCACTGAGCACAGCCTCATTCAGTAATTAAAATTCTGTTCAGCTTGACAACACTGTTTCATGGCTCATTTTTCACATGTGCAAAGAATACACAATCAGCATTGGCACAGACGAGAGGGGAGGGTGGTGGAAACACACACCACTGTCAAAGAGGACATGAAAATTTGTGGACGGCCAGGAATTAGGGACATATGACCTGACATAGTGCTGATGTGCAAGTAAACAAGGCTATTTTTTCTACTGACTGATACATAGTTTGTCTTTGTGTGTATGTGGGTGTGTGATCTATAAGACTGTGAGTTTAACAAACCATGTCCATCTGCACCAGTGTGTGCCTCTGTGTGTGTGTGTGTGTGTGGTAGATTGTTATTTAATAAACTGTGTCCATCTCTGATGGTGTGTTTTCCATTACTAATTAGCTCAGTACCTGTGCTTAATTTGGTTACCCTTCTTGACAGAGTGCCAACATTTCTCTTCAACATTGTGCACCAGCAGTGCACTACAGCATTGCAGTGTGTCTCCACAGTGCAAAGTGTGCCCACAATATACCCGCACAGTGCTGCTTGTCCAAACAGTCTGTCCGCACAGTGTATTGTCTCCCTGTATTGTTTCCCTATATCACACTCTGTCTCTGCTGTGTTCCCCAACGATGCAGTTTGTCCTAACAATGAAGTTTGTCCCTGTAGTGTGTATAGACAATGTAGTCAGTTCTTACATTGTGCCCACAAAGTGTCTCCCTGCAGTGTTGCTACAGTGCAGAGTGTCAAGGTAGTGTCCCCACAGTGCAGCCTGTCCTTACATTGTGCCCCCACAGTGCAGCCTATCCTTACACTGTGTCCCCACAGTGAGGTGTATCCACATAGTGTAGCCTAACATTATATTGTGTCTCCACAGTGTAGCCTGTCCTTTAAGTGTGTCCCCACAGTCCAGCCTATCCTTAAAACGTGTCCTCCCAGTGTAGTGTGTCCTCACAGTGCAGCCTGTCCTTACATTGTGTCCCAAAAGTGCAATGTGTCCCCATTGCAATATGTGCAATATGTCCCTGCAGTGTGTCCCAGTAATGCAGTGTTCTCACCGTTTTCCTCACAATGTAGTGTGTCCCTATAGTGCAGCGTGACCATACTGTGTCCATACATTGCAATGTGTCCCCACAGTGCAACCTGCCCTTACACTGTGTCCTTACAGCCTGTCTTTCATTGTCTCCCAAAAGTGCAGCGTGTCCCTATAGTGCAATGTGTCCTTGCAGTGTGTCACAGAAATGCAGTGTCCCCACAGTGTTCCTCACAATTAAATGTGTCCATATAGTGCAGTGTGACCCTACAGTGCATCCTCACAGTGTAAAATTCCACTGTTCTGTGTCCTTGTATTGTGTCCCCAGAATGCAATGCATTCCTGCAATGTGTCACTGCACTGTGTCCATGTAAAGTTCTCTGCAGTGTCCCCACAGTGCAGTATGTCCCTTTCGTGCAATGTGTCTTTTGCAGTGTGTCCCAGCAATGCAGCCCTTACCCACAGTGTTCCTTACAATGCAGCGTGCCCCTATAGTGCAGTGTGATCCTACAATGTGTCCCCATAGTACAGTGTGACCCTACAGTGTGTCGCCAGAGTGCAAAGTGTCACTGTTGTGCGTCCTTGTAGTGTGTCCCCACAATGCAGTTTATTCCTGTAGTGTGTCACTGCAGTGTGTCCATGTAAGGTCCTCTGTAGTTTGTCCCCATATTGCAGTGACTATTTGCAGCATGTCCCTGGAGAGTTTGCATTCAAACTTTAATTTACTCTTAAGATATCATTATATTGACAAGCTTAACTTAATTAGTATCACAAGTTCATATCGCCTTCTGCTCAGTACATTAGCCTATGAATGAGACATGCACATGACCACGCACATTTTAACATTAATTTTCAAATTGTACTTAAAAGGAAATCAATTTGCAAGTTAGGTGGTCACTCCTGCTATTTTCAGGGGTGCTGTTATGAGATAGGAAACCACCCCAATGTTCTCAATCAGAATATGGATAGTTCTGTATGTGGATTAGCATCCTTAACAATAATATGTCTGTATCCAGTAATGTGTGTATGTGTGTGTATTCACATGCATTCATTGTGATTCAATATACTGTGTGTTTACAAATTATGTCTGCATGCACAGTGTGTGAGCATGATCTCCTATTGGATTGTGTACGGAACAAAGTGTGTGTATGTGTGCATCTTTGTGTGCTCTATCAAACTGCAAGTGTAACACACTGTGTGCCTCTGTGTGTATCTGTGTGTCCCTGGTTAGCTGGTGCTTTGTTTATTTGACTGAAGCCAGGAGGCTCTCTGGGGATCATGTCCACAGGGCTTGTCAATTACTGTCACAGCATTGTGTGTGAGTGTTTGTGTATGTGTGTGTGTGGGGGGGGGGTGTCTGTGTATTTCCCCCACGTGTGTGTGCTTCCCTGCATGTGTGTAGGGGTCTCAGAAGACCAAATGGTGTAGTCAGTTGATCTGTATGCTGTTTAACCCCGACCATACAAACTCTGTTTTTCCTTCAAAGCCTCGCTGCACCACGGAGGAATATTACTCACGACAACGACGAAGTTCCGTGTCTCTCTCTCTCTCTTTCTCTCTCTCTCTCTCTCTCTCTCTCTCGATCTCTGTTGACTGCAAGTTTGTTGGGTTTGAATTACCCTGTTATATTGGAGCCCTCTCTATTAAATATGCATGAACCCTGGAGATGAAATTAATTTTAGGAATGCTCTCTTTTGAATGTTCAAATGTGCTTTCATCTGCCTTTGTATCAAACCTTGAATGTGTAATTCTCCGTTGTAGCAACTGCGCTTGACTAAAGCAACTGCGCTTGGCTAGTGAGATCGGAGGTAAACAAATGCAGCTGAGGGCAGAAATATATGAGGTTTTGATCCAAATATATGTGCATTTTTGTCCTGAGGTCTTTACCCATGATATTGAGGATGTCACCTAAATTGAATTATGGATGGGTACAGGACTTTAACTCCTAGTTAATTCATTTTGAGGGTTTTTAATCTGTAATTCCCTCTTCAGTCAACATAATGTCCTCAGCTGCATGGGCTATGGGTACTCCACTGAAGCACTGTGGGTTTAAAGTGTGTAGAGTTACAATAGTGCACTTGGCTGAAATACTACCAATCTGTGCTGATTGGAAAGAACCACTGTTTTATTCACACATTTTCACACATACTTATCCACTCCGAGATAGGAACACTGGCAATCTGAGTCATGGACAATCTGTAAAATATGAAGTTATTTACTGCTCAAAAGCCTTCAAATGTAAATGCAACAATTAATAAGATAGTAAGAATTGTATCTGTAATTTTGCAACTGTGATACAATTTGCAACTCCAGACAGTACAAAGGAGTGAGCCTGAATCTAAACGTTTTAGTTCCGGGTCCACACTGTCAAACCCTTGCACATAAATGGTGAACCAATAATTATTCACAAATGTCATGCGGATGTACATTGTGTTACAAGATTCTTTTTATTCTCCAGCTATTCATCTTAAATAACTGGTTTATCCTGGTCAGGATTGTGGTGGACCCAGTTTATATCATAGGAAACTGTGTGAGGAGATTAAAAAAAAAAAAAAAAAAAGGCTAGATGGGACCCCAGTCCATCAATACACACCAGTATCCTATCCACTTCACCACATGTATTTTGGAGGACTCAGAGGAACCCCACATAGACTTGGGGAGTTTACATATTCCACAATAACCAGGAGAACAATGAGAAGAAAGAGGAGCGATTGAACACATTTTCCATGATCTAGCCGACACTGGTAAAGCTCTGCACATAAACTGGTAAACCAGTAAACCAATTCAAAAATGTTATCAGTGCACATCATGTGTAATATTCCAGATTTATCAGCTGACTATCGATCTGTTGAATTACAATTTTCACCTTTGCACTAAGGTCTGACACCCTGACACCCACAGAAATCACCTCTATGCATAAAGATTCTTTATGACACACGTGGCTTGAGTTGCTTCATGAAAGCACAGGTTTCTTTCTGTCTCTCTCTCGCATGCTGTCTCAGAGAGTTTTTCCCGCCACTCTCTTCTCTGGCTTGCTTATTAGGGATCTTAATCTACATCCAGATTTCTGTAAAGCTGCTTTGTGTCCAGGTCTATTGTGAAAAGTGTTATACAAACACAGCAGGAATGAATTGAATACTGTGTAGAAAACAAATAGTCTGCTCTTAAGCTGCTAAATGGATAAACGGTCTGAGAGGCTTCTTACTCTCAGAGTTTTATCCAGAGGCAAAATACCTTCACTTCTTTCTCTGGGCTGAGATCGAGAGCCGAAGCGGCCCCGTGCTCAGGATGGGTCATTAACAGTGTTAGTGTTGTTTGATGTTGGACCCCTCAGCTCTTAGCACAAGTGCTTTTTGATTAGGGTTAATGAGAATTGGTAATGGCCTTTGGCTGGTACATGAATGTTCATGCTTAACCAACAACGGGAAAGTGATGTTTGTTGTTGTGAATGCACACACCTAATTACTTTTCTCAAGGGCAAAAAACTGTTGGGATTGTACTGATTGTTGGCTGCAGCTTTTATGGTTTATCTTAAACCACTGGCACAAACAAGCCCTCGTGAGTGCCAACTGAACATGATGGCGAATCAACCATTTAAACAGATTCCGCTACAGTACACCCAAAACTGCATCCAAGTGGGCAGTGATTTACCCAGAGACATCCAGTCTGGCCTGATTTAGAATGGCCACACACATGCATCTCACTTTTGGTCCAATTTTGGACAGTTCTAGTCCAGCCTTAACATACCTTTTTTTTTTTTTTGGATCTATTTTTAAGTAGATGAACAAATGTCTATGAACAAAATAGTTGCATCTTCTACATCCTTGCAAATATTTGAGCTTTTTAATCTGGCAGAATATTTTTTTACACCTTTTAAACATACATTATATGACCAAAAATTTGTGCACACCTGACCATCACATCCATATCTGAGTCTTCCGCAAACTGTTGCCACAAAGTTGGAGGCACCCAATTGTACAGAATGTATGTTATATGCTGTAGCATCACAATATCTCTTTACTGGAATCAAGGCATCCAAACATGTTCCAGCATGACAATGCTGATTAGAACTGATCCAAAACTAATGGAATGGCTTGTTAGGGGGAAGAAAATTTCCCACAATTAAAACAAAATGTTTAAAAACAATGGACAGAATGAATATGTGTATTCTCCCTGCTTCAAGTTCAAAATAGATGTCTTACCTGTTCATAGACCGTTATGACAATCATAAGTGGTATCATAAAGCACTACTATAAAATAAAATATAAAAACATATTTATAGCTCTAAACTAGTTATTAAATCTTTTTTTATATATTTTAGTTCAATAGACCTGTACTACAACATGCCACAGTATGCATTAATATACATTAGGTGTACTGTTTTGGAAAGCTATTTAGTGCAGCAGTATACACTGCGTGAAAAGAGCTATAATCGGACCAGTAGACTCTTGTATACGCCACTGAATTTCAGGATTCAGAAATGTTCTGGCCGGGAGTGTTAAATTGCACACGTCCGTATACACCCAGTTATGAACTATTCTGAGTGTATGGTGACTGACGTAACCTTCCGTGCTATGGCCATTTGTTGCTATGGGATATAATCCTGTCAGGGATGTTTTCACACCCAAGTGATAATTAACATTTCTCACCTAATGTTCATTCATTTCAAACTGGATTGGTTGCCCTAACACTTAACCTACCTTGATATCTTGACCGCCATTGGGCCACTGTATGTATTGGCTTTCATTTTATTGGTTACACTCAATTTAGCTCATCCTAACATCTTGACAGACATTGGGTCACTGCATGCATTGAGTTTCATTTTATTTGTTAGACTTAAAATTTGGCACACCCAAAACCCACAGCCTTAGTTTATACACCTTGCTAATTTTATTTTTTTTAATTTATCAATTTGTATAGTGCTTTTTACAATGGTACTTTGTCTCAAAGCAGCTTTTACAGAAATATCATTTATCAAATATCATATCATTTTACATTTACAAGCGACTTACAAATGAGAGCACATTCACACACCAATGGTAGCAGAGCTGCATGCAAGGTGCTAGCTTGCCATTGGGGGCAACTTAGGGTTCAGTGTCTTGCCCAAGGACACTTCGGCATGGGATCACCCGGGCCGGGATTCGAACCACCAACCCTACGATTAGTGGATTAGTGGACAACCCGCCCTACCGACTGAGCCACAGCAGCCCTAAGGCCTCCTTGCTAGAGGCCTTCAATTAAATTTGTTCAACTGCAAAACCATAACAGTAACTTAACCATCAAAAGGCTAATAGCATTTTGAAAAGAAAAAAGCTACATTAATTACATCAATCAAATTCCTTAACTTACTCTTCTTTTTTTGCTTGTTTTTTTTTTTTTTTTTTTTTTTTTTTTTTTTTGCACACAGAGTTTCTCTGTCTGTGGCTATTTCGGGCTGGGCCATCGAATGTTTCCTCCTTGGAATTTCATAATATGTCTTGCAGGATGCTGAACAGAACAAAAACATATTACTAGCAACAGAAGACACTATTAAATGTGCAGTCCAGTGTATATAAAAACAAAGAATAGTTTAATTGTTAACATTTACAGTTGCAATCAAAATATTCAACCCCCATTTCAAATCACATTTACTGTCGATATTTACAGACTTTCAGCTGTTTACGATGAACAAATCAAACCAAAGCGATTGAAATAGTTCAACACAATGAATGCTTCAAGTGGTTTCCACAAATTCAACTGAAAATGCAACTACTAATGACTTCTCCAGTCTCAAAATTATTCAACACCTTCATGGCAAACATCTTTAGTACTTAGTAGAGAACCCCTTTGCTGTTATGACCTGCTGAATATGAGATGCAGCGCTTCTGGCAACGTTCCTGGGGAATCTTATCTCATTCTTCATGAGCAACGGCCTCCAGTTCAGTAATATTCTTGGGTTTGCGTGCTGCAACCGTCTTCTTCAAATCCCACCAGAGATTTTCTATGGGGTTCAAGTCAGGTGACTGTGATGAACCTGTAGAATCTTTCAGGAATTCTTCTGCAACCAAACCTTGGTGGAATTTGAGGTATGATTGGGATCATTGTCCTGTTGGAAGGTCTAATGAAGCCCAAGCTTCAGCTTCCTCACAGACGACATGATGTGTTCTCCTAGGATTTCCTGATACTTCAATTAATCCATTTTGCCTTCCACACGCTGAAGGTTTCCAGTGCCAAGGGATGCAAAGCAGCCTCAGAGCATCACCGAGCCACCACCATGCTTGACAGAGTGTTCTTTCTTCATTCTTCTTCCTCCAGACATACCACTGATCCATCGTGCAGAAAAGAACAGAATCCCAAAACTTCTGTGGCTTATTTATATGATTTTGAGTCGATTTTTCTTGTGCTTTTGGGTCAGTAGTGGTGTACGTCTTGGAGTTCTGGCATGGAAAACATCTGAATTTAGTACGTGCCATAGTGTGCTCACTGAAAACTCAGTGCCTCTAGGCACCAAGTCTTGCGCAGGTCTTCTGCAGTCATTCAAGGGTTTTTCACAACCTGCCTTATCAGAAATCTTGTTGCAGCCATTGATGGCTTCCTTGTTCTACCCTTTCAAGATTATTTCATATTGTCTGCGTCTAGCCATTTCAGGTATTTCATGTGTTCCAACTTAAGCACACCTGGTGCAACTAATTAAGCCCTTGATTCATTGCATCAGGTGTGTTTGAGACAACCCCTTTTGATGCATATTTGGGATTCTATTCAGAGGGTTGAATAATTTTGAAGCATTTTCCGTTGAATTTGGGGAAATCACTTGAAGCATACATTTACATTTATTCATTTAGCAGATGCTTTTATCCAAAGCGACTTACAAGTGCACACCCACACGCCAATGGTAGCAGAGCTTCCATGTAAGGTGCTAGCTTGCCATCAGGGGCAACTTAGGGTTCAGTGTCTTGCCCAAGGACACTTCGGCATGGGATCACCCGGGCCGAGATTCTAACCACCAACCCTACGATTAGTGGATTAGTGGACAACCTGCTCTACCGACTGAGCCACAGCCGCCCTTGCCTTGTGTTGATCTATTACAATTGCTTTTGTTTGATTTGTTCATTTCAAACAGCTGAAAGTCTATAAATGTTGACTATAAACCTGATTTCCAATAAGGGTTGTATAATTTTGATTGAAACTGTAGAACATCAACAAAAATACTCGTACACAACTCCTGCAGAAGGTGTGTAGGCACAGCTTGGTTATGAGGAGAATTTACCTTGTAAAGAGATGAATTTTGTGAAATACAGTATTGTTTTAGTGCACAATACCAAAATGCCATTACATAATTGTACATATTTCTATAAACAGTCTTAACCAGTTTGTGGATCATATTTTTGAGGACTGCTTTCTGAATTGTGAAGGCGTCATCCTGCTTCCTGTGAAAGGTGAACTTGAAAAAGATTTGAATGGATTTTTACCAACTTCTCTAGATAAAGAAAACTCAATGAATAGCAATGTCTATATCATTTTCTTTATGGGATTACCACAGTCCATCACATTACTTTTTTATATTAAATTGTACTTACCGCAGTGGTGACATTATATGCCCTTTTGTACCTTTTTGGGTTATTTGTGGGCTCGTCCTGTGTCCTCTGTTGCAGCATCTCTAGTTTTCTTTCAAGCACCTGTATACACCGCAGAGTCGAAAACGCAGAGTGGAAAATGCATCCAGCCTGGAGGTCAAGTGGTGGGATAAAGCATTCTGACCTTTAACCAGCTGCTTTATCAAGTCGTTTGTGCTGACTGGACTTTGCTCAATTGAGAAGAAAAACTAAGATTTCTTCTGCATACCATTGTAAAAAAAATTGTGATCTCGCAAAAAAAATTGCGATCTCGAAATCTAACACTAACTGTCCTAAGTACGGAGAATATGCTTCTTTTTTTTTTTTTTTTGCAAATTTGAAAGACAGGCAAATGTTATTGGTTGAATTCTCAACAAGTACTGCAGTGCAGGAAGCAACCAAAGTCATGTTTGAAAATGATATCTTTGACAAAGAGTTAGAACACGGTCCATGTGCTGAAGAACCCATTGCATTGCCAGTTAAAATGAGAAATGTGGACTTGGAGGATGATATTCTGTTGGGTAAGTACTTTATTTTACTGGTAATATAAACAGAAGTGGTATTTTGAAGGGTAATTATTAATTTGGTATTTAGTATGCTCACATAAGGGTTATTGTATTCATATTTTCAAGAAATCTTTACATTGTATTTATTGCAGATTATAAACTTATGATAATTAAGTTATATAGGTTATAAGTTACTTGCAAAGTATGGATATTATGGTCGATATTGATTAAGTTTTGTGAACATTTTTGGTTAAGTTTACTTGATTTGCTAATTTCATGAAGACCAAACAAATGGTCCTGACTACACATCAGTACATGCATATGATAAAGTGATTAACAGGTGCTCTGAATAGATATTCAAACAATCACTCAATCAAGGTGTAAAATGGCACACTAATATAGCGCTTTACACTGTGTCTCATTCACCAATGGTAGCAGAGCTGCTATGCAAAGCGCTAACTTGCCATCGGGGGCAACTTGGGGTTCGTTGTCTTGCCAAAGGACACTTCGGTATGTGGCATCATCCGGGCCAGGATTCGAACCGCCAACCCTACGATTAGTGGATTGGTGGACAACCCGCTCTACTGACTGAGCCACAGCTGCCCTGTTGGTGTTAACCCATGGCTTTACAACAATCTATCATAGTAGGCTAACTAGGTACATAAGAAACTATAGCTGATTCTAAATTTCTTTTTATTTTATTACAGGAAATTATGGCTGTCATATATCAAGGAGGTAACTCTGGACATCATTTCCCAGCAGCTACTGCACCATACTACATCAATGTCACATGACCACCTGTACGTGTATCATGTTTCTGTTTAACAACAACTCCTATATATAGCCACTGTTTGTACTGCTTCCTCGTCTTACGCATTGTCTATCTTGATCTTTGTCCCTGTACCATGTTTTGTCTCAGAGTTTATGTTTAGCCTTAGCCACAGTATTTTGCCTAGTTGTCTTAGTGTCTTTGTTTTGTTTGTCATTTGTTCATTAAACTGTTTGAAGATCTGCACTTGCTTCCGTATCTACCTTTGTAACGTGACAGAACGCAAGACCTACAATGGAAGCAGCGGATCATCATGAGATACCTGGGCTTCACTCTGCCACCTATGTTTGCGGAGAACTATGCCACACCACACCAACAGCGGGAGGAGTGCCAAGCTGCGCCAAGTAAGCGGAGAACGTAAGTCAGCTTCCCTACTCATCTGAGGAAGCAGCTCAGCCTTTTGGATCAGCTGAGGATGTTGCTCAGTCACCCTGGTTGGCTGAAGATGTTTCTCTGTCTCCTGACATACCCAAGTTCTCCCCTCTGTTTGCCAACCCTGCGCACAATGCCGCTGTGCTTGTCTGCTCCTCTGAGGAACTCGCCCTGCTTTTCTGCACTGCTGAGGGCATCACTCGGCTTTACCGCTCTGCTGAGGAAGGCACTCTGCTCTTCTGCCCAGCTGAGGATGCCACTCTGCCTTCCTGCCCAGTAGAGGACGTCGCTCTGCCTTCCTGCCCAGCAGAGCTCCAGCTTACGTATTGTCTATCTTGACCTTTGTCCCATTTACCATGTCTTGTTTCACCGTTTATGTTTAGCCTGTTTGCTTCCGTATCTACCTTTGTAACGCAACAATGGCAATGCACACGAAGGGAATTTGTGCATGCCTAATGAAGACATGCAGTCGACTGAAGGTCTAGATCCACCAGAAGGTATGCTTAATTTATCAACAATCACTGAAGGTGCACATAGAAAATGTATATATGTTGTTCCAAGATATAATAATATAACATGATTTTCTCAGTGGTTTCTTCTGTAATTGATCAAATGCATTTTTTTATTATTGTGAAGACGATGACAGCGATGAGCTCATGCTTTTCCTGGAGTCCAGTGAAACAGATGAAGACCGTAATTATGACCATGAGCCAGACTTTGTAGAGGAGCAGCTCCTTGAACATTTGGGTTTAACAGCCGATGAAAAAAAGGATGCAGGGGAGACAACTGGAAATAGCTCTGGGAAGTTACTTCAATCAATGATGCTTTTAACCTGGCAAGCTCCATTTAATATATCTGATAATGCCATCACAGCACCGCTGCTATGCCTATGGCAGTTTATGTGTCTCATGGGAAATATTCTCTGTGTTAATTCTATTAGCAGTTTTGCCTGTATGATTCCCAAGATTTTACATTCACTGAGAAAATGTACTATCATAAACAGAGACAACTTCCGTGAATATGTTGTGTATCCTAAGGGTATGACAACATATATGCTTACTGAGTCCTAGCATGTTACCAGGGATGGATCAGCAACCAGTAACACATGTAGATATTTCACAAACATCCACACAAGACATGTGCTCTAAGAAAGAAATGTGTCTGTCTCTTAATGACTAAGATGATAAGTTTTAATGGCAAAGAATACTTCTACCCAATATGAACTTATTGCTATAAGAAAGTGGTTAAGTCTCTAGAGACCTTGTTAAAAGACCCAGGTTTTTGAAAAGTGTGAAAAGTGGTGACAGAAAAATTCCTAATGATGTTATGGCAGATTTATACAATGGAAAAATTTGGGCTGACTTTCAGTATGTTAGTGGACAGCCTTTTCTAGCAGAAACAAACAATTTTGCCCTTATGATGAATGTTGATTGGTGTCAGACATTTAAATTTTCCCCATATTCTGTAGGGGTTATTTATCTGGTACAGCTCAGAATAGATTGGAAGCACTCTATGATGCCAGATGGTCTGAAATTGTTCACCTGATATACTATGATGACAACAAATATACTAAGCTTTGTTGTCATTGATTAAATGCACAATCTACTTATTCGAACAGCTAGGTACAATTTTAGGTTATGGATTGAGCTTGGTGTTTTAAGAACATATTTTAAGTGTGTGAATTTATCCCTATTGAGCAAGCCAGTGGCGGGGAAAAACTCTCCAAGATGATATGAGGAATAAACCTTAAGGGGAACCAGACTCAGAAGAGAACCCGTCCTCATCTGGGTAACAACGAATAGTGTGAAAGTAAAAGAAAGTGTATTATAGTTTTTACATGAAGTCTTTATTGAACTAGTCAACAGTTCACTAAATGAGACCTACAATACAGTAAGCTTTTTTTTCCCCTCCATTGTGCTCTAAGATCATAGCAAACAACTAAGTACTTTCTCTTACAATTGCCAGTTATTAACATATTAAAGGCCCTCACACAGCAGGACAGCCAGCAATCCTCACAACTTGCTGAATTTCAACTGTAATAGTCCATAGTTTGTGGACATTTATTGTTTTGTGCAACCTGGGTCTGCTTTTACCCTTGTACATCTGGCAAACTTGCATTTAAGTGGGACTTTTGTATTTCCACTTACATCCAGATTCCACCCTTTGCATGCAGTGGTACAAGTTGCCACATAGACTTTGTTTTTTGACTTTGGCAATCCTAAATGCAGACTACTGTCCCATTCTAGTGTGGAGAGTAATTACTTTTCATATGTGGAGGATAGGGGGAGGATAGTGGTTAGTATGTTTGCCTTACACCTCCGGAGCTGCAGGTTCAATTCCCGCCTCCGCCTTGTGTCCACAGAACTTGCATATTCTCTCAATGCTTGGGGGTTTCTTCCAGGTACTCCAGTTTCCTCCCCCAGTCTAAAAACATGCATTATAGGCTGACTGGCATCTCTAGATAAATTGTCCATAGTGTGTGAATGTGTGTGCAGTGCAATTGTGGGTTGATGGGTTGGCACCCTGTCCAGGGTGTCTGCCACATTGTGTCCAGAGTCCCCTGGGATCTCCATGACCCTGTGTAAGATAAGAAGTAAAGAAAATGGATGGATGTGAAAGTTGTCCATCAACATCATCCATTGTCACATCTGTAATGTATTCACAAAAGAGCCTCAGTTAAGTAATCCTAAAGGTCTTGGTTGACGCTAGTTTGTTACACACCATTTCCTGATACTTTACTATTCACTGCATCCTTGAAGCTCATCTCAAGTTATTCTGACTATGCATTACAAATAAACTTGGCCTTTCAAAGAATCTGAGCAATGAAAACTGGCTGCTTGCTCGATCACACCTTAGTCTCAGCACACACCAGTATCGAGCTGCATTCCGTCTGGTATGATGATGCATTCTTGCATTTCTACCTCTAACCCAAAATGCCCAGCATCTGCTTTGAGACATGCTCTTGCATGCTAATGCTAGAATAATATTACTCTCATGAACTGGCACTAACTTCACATGTTAGCCAGCACGCCGTCAAATTAATGTCAGTTCCATTAACGCTACCGTCCATTTGCACCCTCGTCGCTCCCCCACGGCAGCAGCAGAAAGTTTTTCTCAGTGGTGCCAGCACAGCAGGTTTACTTTCCCCCGCTAAGATCTAAGAGCCAGAGAGCAATGGATGCCCAAGGACATTTGTCAAAAGCAGGACCCAAAAGTGCGGACGAAACTGCAGATGAAAATCGGTCCTGGGATGTGCCAGTGACAAATTAACTCCAATGGATCAAAGCTGAGACCACAGTCCTGAACATTTTATAATGTTCCAGTGTGAGCCACTGTAATGGAGCAATGCTGCGAAGAAAAGAGACACAGCCGAGGTTTAAAACAGAGCATAGCTCTCCAGTATATACTGTACATCTATTCTGTGTTTACAGTAAACATTATTTGCTAGGCTACACTGCACAATAACATGACTACCTGTTTGTTCAGAATGACCTCAGACTGTTACAGTGATGAAAAATATTTAACATTTTAGTCAATAATCATTTAGTCAAAAGTGTGCAAACAGTGCCAGAAAGATGTCATATGACAGCTTTAAGCTACTGTATTTTCCGCACTATAAGGCGCACCTGATTATAAGGCACAGTCTCAATTACGGGGTCTATTTCTGTACTTGACCAATACATAAGGCTCACCGTGTTATAAGGCGCACACGGTTGTTACGACAACCAAAGTTACACATTTTTGTCCACACATAAGGCGCACCGGATTATTAGGCGCACGGCCGATTTTTGAGAAATTTAAGGCTTTTAGGTGCGCCTTATAGTGCGGAAAATACGGTAGTCAAAGTCTGCATGAGCCTTAATTGTGAACCAGGAGTGCGATGTAAACAACACAGTTAGCATAAATAGCTCATTTTCTATGCTGTATCAAGTAAGCCATTACAACCAACTGTTAGTAGTACTGTATCAATTTATTAATTACTGACATAATTACAACAACATATAAAATAAGAGAAAAACAGACCAATTCCAGAATCCGCTAGCTAACTAGCTTAGGTTGCTATATAGATTAGATTTATTATTATTATCTGTAACAAAGATGCCTTTGCTGTAGCTTTGGAGGCAGACAATTCGAGAAAATGAATCAAGAGAATGAGC
>JAFFST010045692.1:20499-22999 GCA_022414735.1 Noturus placidus | reverse complement strand
TCATTTCAACCATATACAGTTGGTACAGTACACAGTGAAATGAAACGTTCCACCAGGACCCCGGTGCTACATAAAACACCACAATAACCACATGAGACGACACAAAACTCAATAAGATCGACACACATTGTACATAAAGTGCACTTTCAAGTGTTGACCCAGGGGTAGGTACTTGGTAGTACTTCCTCTGGCTGCATTTCTGCCTTTTTTTTTTTTGCTTTATAAACATTCGTCACAATAAAAGTACATCTTCATATGTTAGACATATCGCATCAATTACAATCGAATCCTTTTCAGTGTCAGGTTATAGCACAGCAGAATTTTTAAAAGCTCAAGGGGGATGAGGGTGGGGGTATTTCTGCAGGAAATGTATTTTAAACCCTGTTTCTGTATGAATGGATTATTTCATAGTAGAATGTGGGATGTTGAGGATTTGAATGCAGATTTTATTTGCCTTCATACTTGTAAATATGAACATTTGAACTGTGAAATTTGCTCATTATCTGGAAATATCTTAATCTGAATATTTTTCTTTCTGGAAGAAAATGATAACCAGTTAAAAATCCATACTGGATCATGACGGCTATAGAAATCAAATAAAATGCATGAAGATCCATAAATAATTGTATAATGTATAGATAAATGCAGTGTTCATGCTGCCTTGTAAGTGCTCATTTGCAGGTTGTAATAACATCATTTCCCACATCGGGACTTGACATGTGAAGTGGAAGAAACATGGACGCCTGCATGAAGACATGTCTTTTTTTTACTTGGTCAGAGCATGTAAAGCTCTTAAAAAGCTCCTTTAAGTGCACTTTTAGAGTTACATCGGTTCTGTTGTACTATGGTGAACTTCAAACATTCATGCAATGTTTTCGACTGAAATTTCAGCACAGTAACAACAGTATAGAACAGCGAGAAGCTTAGCAACAAGTGATAACTAATGTTGGTGATTATCTTCTCAAAACACTGATGGAGTGTGTTCGATGTTATAGAATTAATAAAGTACTACTGTGTCTGTATATGAACTGATCGAACGTCAATACTGCTCTAAACTGATGTGAAAGTAGAGAAGGGGTACTTTACACTGCTCACAGTGTGAGCGGCCATGTTGGTTTGACGTCACTCTATGAACAGGGTAGGAACTCATAGTTGAGAAGACTACTCCAAGTTGGCGAGTTGAAATTCCAAGCTGAGGGGGGCGTTTTCTGTGTTCGTTTCCGGTTGCACGAAGGGAATTACAAGTTGCAACTTCACCTTGAACGCAGCATAATATTAAAAGATAAATATTTCCACACCTAAGGACACAGTGTGCACGGATAGTGAGTTGTATCCAAAAGTTAAAATAACTCACAAGAAGCTTCAAGCAGTTCAACAAGCAGGTGAAGGTGTACTTTATTGTTTAAGCAATATGATGGTCACATTTCCACACTAAACTGTGCTCGAGAGACTGTATTGCACTCATAAATAAGTTACAGTATCTGGATACTAAAACGTGGATCTACATTACAGCTCTGACTTCACAGAGAGAAACATTAAGTTTACACAGTAGAGGTGAAAAGTTCGAGTCAAGGGACAGTGGCTTACACCATGGGCACACACTAAAAGCCAAGGATGTGTCCGACCTCTTGCTAAAAACACTCCGTACAGCACATTCAGGACACAACCGGGGAGAGATGAGTGGGCTTTAACGACGTTCACGATGTAGATGAACAGGAGCATCTGTTTCAGCACACACAATACACACAACAGGGTGACCTTCGACCCTGCTGAAACCTTGTGGGACTTCAGATGGAGGCAGTGACGTCGGTCTCCTTGCCTCGGCTGCGCTCGACGTGTTCCAGCTGGCCCGAGTCTGACACGTCGTAGCTCGTCTTGTACTTGGCCAAGATCTTCATCAGAGGACGAAGCTTCAGCCACCACTGCTCCTTAGGAATCCTGTGACTGAACACACACAGAGAACATTGTTTAACTGCATCGGTTACAATAACCCTAACCTCATATGGAGATTATGAGATACACTCATTGGACACTGTATTAGAAACACCATACTAATCCAGTCCATTGCAAGGCGCGCACACACACACACACACACACACACACACGGGCAATTAAGAATAACCAATGCACGAAGATATTAAAATCACTCAACTACAGATTCTCCTCCAGTATGATTATTTCTATTTTCCTAGAATAAATGAACTCCAATTATAGGTTAGATTTTTTTTCCCTTATTCACATTTTCAGCATGAGATTAAACCAATTACATTACAATAGACATTTTTCATTTCTGAACCTTTTGTCATTACCAGTCCTAACCAAGGGTGGTAATAATTCTGGAGCTGACTAGATTTTTTTTTTTTGCCTTTGATTATATAAATATTATGAAAACCTGAACTGTAAAATGTGTTCTGACAACCCTCTAATGCTAAGCCTAGTGGGTTACCAGATGGATACAAATTATACTGCTTTAAAAACGCAGCAAGTGGTTATACTTAGA